>VDFB02341093.1:0-10798 GCA_007258455.2 Sequoia sempervirens | reverse complement strand
TACTGTAGGGATAGGTGATAATTGCATTTTCTCTTGCATAGAGCTCCTTCAACAGTCACATTCAACATGTCACATATGAACCCATGGGCATGGATTCACTGAAACACATCATTGGTGTTTGGTGAGTAAGTCGACGAGGTTAAATCATTAACTGAGAATGCATAGAATAAAAATACCATACAAAGTAATAATTTTTCCATTCTTTTTTCATGACCAAGGTATGGGAATGTCTTTTCTTTCTCAAAATTTTGATGAATCTCAATGGAGATTTCAAGATTATTGGTAAACATCTTATAGGAGCCATGGCCTAGGGTTTACCCTCAAAATGCAAAGATGTGTCTATGGCCTGCAAAGACATATAAGAGGCATTTTTACCCTATCTTTTCTAGAAAATAGAAAGAACAACTACAATCTCATAAATACAAAAGGATTTCATTATAAAATTATGATTTTCCTTCATTACAAATGGAAAAAAAGTATATATTCTTAGTTGTAATCATTTTGGTCCCTCATATCAAACAATGTTTATATAGAATAAAGGAGAATTCATCTAGTGTTTGCGTTTTAAGTTTCAAGAAAACTCTTCAATATCGACTTCAAGCAAAGAAAGACATTAATTGGAAGAAGAGAAAAATAGAAATAAAACCATTAGAAAAGAAAGAGAGGCCACATCCTAAGAGATTTTAGAAGCTTTCAAAATGGAGAAAATTTCCAAAATCTAAAGATAAAGGATGACTTACCATGTATTTTTTTGAGAAGATCTTCAAGAAACCTTAAAAAAAAATAAGACATAGGCATGCAAAATTCTCAAGTTCAAAACTTAGCCTAGGGTTCTTCCATGGCGGTGACCTTAGCTTCTTTCAAAGGCTTCAAATTAACAAATAAAATGATTTTTCATTATTTTTGTTTTATTTTGTTTAGGGTTGAAACCCTAAAATAGTGTCGATGAAGTTTAAGCATTTTTTCCTAAGTATTAAAATGCATATAAAAATTATTATGCCCATGGGATAATGCTTTTTAGTCTTATGCCTTTTTGTTTTCTCTTCGATGGAAGTCTTTTAAGACTTTTAATTTATTTCTTTTATTTTTGCATATATTTGAAACTGTAAAATACTAAGCCTTGATGATATTTTATAAATCATTTAGACTTTAGTGTTCTTTTAATGCAAGAATAATGGTGGAATTAGCTCTCTATGTATGACCAAGTCATGAGGAAAAATGGAAGATATGATTTCATTTATGCCATGCCAAGCATCTAGGAAGGTTGGTATCAGTTTGTGAACATGAGGAAGGAATGTAGGAGTCTTTATTTTACTTTTTGAAGCATTTGGAGTGAATTTAGACATGTTTACTCAACTTGGATCATTTTTGGGGTGCTTCTATGGTTTGGCATGGTCGAGTTTGACCTTTTCATCTATTTGGAGCTCTTTTGGAGTATATCTAAAAGCTAGATTTTAGGATTTTTGAAGGCTTAAAAAAATGAAGATTCTAGATCCTTTTTTGGTGGAATCACATGGTGTTGGTTATTTAACAACATTTGTAACTCATATGACAGGAGTTCTGATTATGTAGATTGGAGAAATTTTGACTTTTATAGTCTCTTGTTATAGTATTGGCATACTTTTGTAACTCATGAGATATGGAATACAGTGAATACCTTATTTATTTTGGGTGATAAACTCTTTCCTATTTATTCTTACAATTCAGTGTATGTTTAATGATTGATCAAGTTATATGTGAAGGTTATCTTAATTTCCTTATAACTTTATCTCATATGTTATACCTTTTCTGTGATTAGTGTGCTTATTCAAGTTATTGATTTTGTTTATAAAATAAAAGCTACTTGATAATTGTGTAGTATTCCTTCCTTTTATAAGTTGTGGTATTTGATATATCAATAAAATATTTATGCATAAACATATTGTAATAGGCTATGCAAACTTATTTTTAATCACTTTCAAGTTGAGTGTAGAGTTCTGAATCCCATTGTATCCCTTTATGTTTGGTGTATCACTTCATTTTATGCTTTCAATTTTATCATTTTTAAGCATTCCTTCTCCCTTTTTCTTTCAAAAAATTAGTAGTTTAGGTGATATAACTAGCTAGGAAGCTAGCCTATCTAGAGGTTCATTCTTAGTTTGGGTGACCCACAACTAGAGAATGCTCCCATTTTTCTCAAGCTAACTGAGTTTCATAGCTTAGTTTAGGTGCAAGTTTAAGAGATGAAACTCACTTAGACCTAGGACCCCTCTTTTGGATATGTCTTTAGCAATATTTTAATGATTTAAAATATATAATTCAAGTTTGGCTTGAGATATCTAAATTTCAGAAATTAATGATAATATATGTATAAATATAAGGTTATTTGACAATGTTTCACCTGAGAATTTTATGACTTCATGAGAGAATTATCTTGAGAGAATTATAGAATAATTCAAGGGAAGGAATTCAAAGGAATATTTGTAGAATATTATTGAAGCAATCAAGATTCATTTCATCATGTCAAATTGATAATGCATCATGCATGTTGTTGAGCTAATGTGGTGATTTAGCGTTCAAGATCTATCAAGCATATATCAAAGGAATTGTTTCACATCAAGTTTCATGATCAAGATCTACATTCATTGAAGCCACTTCATGCTAGTTTGTAGATTTTTTATCCAAGGTTTCAAACAAGGTAACATTGTTTCATGTTTCATTTTCTCATCATAAGGTTTATTTACCAAAGTAGGGTTTGACCAAGTAAAACCCCTATTCACCTAACAAACAACATTTTTTATCTCTTGATGTATGTTTGTAGATTTTCCAGATGAAGTTCATGTCTGAGCTGTTGTCTCAGTAAATCCAATCCTGTGTGGGCAATCCTTCTGGTGGTGTGTCTCTTCTCAGTGTATAGTGACCCAAATTTTCTTCATTTCACTTTTAAAATTTTCAAAAGGTAGTTATAATGAGGTGATGATGTGAAAGGTTACATGAACCAATTTGAAAAAAGAGTACCATTAAATGTATGTCTACTTGCACATTTATTGTGGAGTGATAAAAGGAAATTTGAGCTAATTGAGAAGAGCATAACTCAACTATGATATTAGGAAAGATTGTTGAAGCAGAGTGTGCTAGTACAAAATTTTATCCTTGAATTTTACAACTATTTAAGGTATTTATTCCTACCTAGTTTAGTAGCCATCTTAAGTTGCAGCTTAAATTTGAAATATTTTTTAGCATTATCATCTATTTTAGTGCAATTGTATACAAACCCTAATACCCTAGCCGACATGAGCTACAAATTTTAGGGATATGAATACACTTTTGGGTTAACTTGTATTGTTCATGAGATGGGGGATACTAAAGTACGAAAGATAAATTGGGATGAATTTAGGGGAAAATTTGATAAACCAAATATATAACCTATTACACCACAAGTTGTTGATAGTGGATTAATTGAGGCAACCACTTTCCCCATAGCAGTGCAATGCCCAAAATTGACCCTCGAATGTATCAAGCACTATGAATCTCAGTCCCATGAGATTAGAACAAAAGATAAAAAATTGGTGGTTAAAACTTAAAGAACCACCTTTCCTTCATGTTTGAGAATCCTTGAGATGGAAAATTTCTCATCCTTAGATTTTACTAATTCTCAATTTGAGTTCTCAACCAACAAAGGTTTCTACCATAATGAGATGGTGAAGAATTGTTTATCAAATCCCAAGAGAAGAAAACCCCAGTTACCACAAAATCTACACAAAAACTACTTCATGGAGGAAACATCAGATATTGTGATATTATTACACAAACTCAAGAGAAATGAAGACACTCATGGTTTTCAATATTGTATGTACTTTTTTCATCCAAATTATTCTTGAAGGACACCAATTTTGAGATTGGGCATAGCTCATTAGTGATAGAATGCATAGCTTGCTTGTTTCCTTTACAATTAATAAGACTTTCCACATGTATTCATACTTAATCTATGCCAATGTTAGCACTAGACCTTGGCTAGGTTTGAGGCCAAGTGGCCTTCCCTGTGACTAGGTATTTATTTTCAATTACCTTCAAAAACTACAATCTAGTAAGTTTTTCCTTCACCAAAAAATAGATATCTAACACCTTCACCATGAGGATGACCCGGGAGTTACAAGGAAAATTTTATATAAGACTCATGCTAGAAGCCATGCAATTTTTTAGATTTTATAGGAGTCATTTTATTTTGTTTCAAAGGTTTTCTTACATAACAATTGATAGTTTCAATGGTTTTCCTATAAAACTCCCTACGAACGTAGAGGATAAATTTGTGATGATTGAAGTCTGTGGAAAACCTGCTGATGTGAATAAGAGATGCTAGGAGCACAAAAGGGTAACTATTTAGTTCCTATTGGTTTTGGTTTGTTTACTTGTAATTTCATGTCAAATTATTTGAACATTGAAAGGGAAAAATCTAAGTATACCTTGCAATTTTTTGTTGAATTCTTTCCCTTTGTTATAAAATGCTATGTGAAAAAAACCCTGAATCTAGGTCCAAGTTTCTTACACCTACCTAACTTGGAAGATTATTGGGCTAACTAATTTGATGAATTTGAAGTGAGAAAGAGAATTTAGATGAGGTGTCTATGAGACAAATAATCACTTACGGTCTAGGATGGGATGTAAAGGATATTGAAGATGATGGATCAAATTTAGTGGATCCAATCTTTATAAAGCTAATAACTCATCGACCTATCCTTGGTACAAATTGGAATAATAATGGAATCAAAAAAATTATAGCAAGGATTGAAGATGTATTATAGAGGAAACAAGAATGGGTTGCTAAAAAGAAAATAGAGAAATTCCACCCTCAAACCATGTTACAAGATACTCAAGCTATAGGAGGAAGTATCCAACCCCCTGTAATTTTAGGGACTTCTAGGTTAGCTTCATGCCTGGTGCAGGAGCACCCATGGCCTTCAAGGAGTTGTTCAAGAACCAGGAGAGTGCAGGGGTTAGGAGGACCTTCCAAGCAATTCAAAACATTAACTATGTTATATTGGAGCCTATAATGGCATTTGGGATGAATAAATGTAATGAAAATGTTAAAAGTTCTAAGGTTCCTGATAAGGATCCTAGGAGAAAAATGCAATATAAAGGGGAAATCATGTTCTATGGGTTTGATTAGTGATCTTATGCTTTAAATAGGTCAAATAAACTTGGATATTGAAGATCCAATAGTCTTTAGGGGATAGATGTTAATAAATTTCAAGTTTGTGATTTCAAATTTTTGAATTTTAGTTTAGGCAAGAAAGGGGTTTTGAGTGTTTTGGAGTTAATTAAGCAATGTAATTGATCTAAAATAGTTTGGTCAGTTGGAGAATGGGTTTATAACCCCAAGATATGCATTTTTATGGGGTTGGTCATTTCTGAAGAAGAGTTGTACGGACTGTTTCTGGAAATAAGGAAAGAACACAGATTTCTTGCATTATTTTGGTGTCTTTTTGATGAATCTCTAATTTCCATTGAAGGTATAAATTTTTGGATGCCTTAGTCATTTGAATTTGCATGTTTTAACATCCCCTACATGTTCTGATAAGCATAAAAGATCAATTCTTGCACGTTTTAATTGACTGTCCACAGAAAAAGTGCAGATTTTGCCCTGTTTTGAGAGTTTTAATGAAGGAATGATCCATTTCATGGAGTGTTATGACTAAAAACCTATGAAATGGATCAAATTTAACATGTACCATGAGAAAATAAGAAAGAAATGTGCAGGGAAGAGGAAATATAACATGTGCACAATGAATTAGCAAAGGAAAAGGCATGAAGATGGACCCTAGGGTATAGCAATGGAGAATCTGCCATAACAAGAGGTAAATTTTTGAGTTTCAATAGTTGAGCAATGATGAATGAATGGTGAAAAGTCAAAAATTAAGTCTTGGAAGTGTTTGGAAGTCCTAGAATCAAAAATCCCTAGTTTTAAGCCAAATTAGGGAAGGTTTTGTAATTGGGCATGTTAAGAGTAACCTAGAAGATTAAAAGTCTAAAAATATTTGGTTTGGGAATGTTTTGGAAGACTGCTGAGAGTTTCAAGGTCAGGGGACAAATTTGAAGAGGGATTGCTTTGAAAAATAGGGCTAATTAGGCCTAATTTTGAGGAAACAACAGGGTTGGAAGAAAGATTGTCTGAAACAAGTGATGTCTGGGAGTTGACATGATGTTTTTCATCACAATCCACACCTGAAACAACCATTATATTGGAGGTTCATTTGCAAAGTTTGAGGAAAAAGTCAAGAATCCATCACTAAAGGCCTAATAGGGCTAGAAGGCTAGTTGAGCAGCAAAAGTGAGTTTTGCTCAAAACAGAGGGTTGGGACTTGAGAAAATTTTGAGTCAAGTTTGGTTAAGTCCTTTGAGATCATTTAAATGGTTTGGAACCATAAGGGAAACAATTAAGTCTTGAGTGCAAAGTTGAGGCCTTATCTCCAGGTTGGTGCCCAGTTGAGAGATTGAGAAGTGAAACATTGTTATTCTTGTTATCTGGTGTTTCTTGCAAAGACCCTGACCCTTTGCATCAGAGTGGTATCAAAGCAGTGAGTAGATCCTTTAGGGATTGGAGAAATAGCAATGGCACCAAAGAACCAATTGGCAAGAGAGTTGGAAGAGTTGAAGGAGATCTTGGAGAGGGAGAGAAGAGAAAGAAGGGAACAAGAAGCAGCAAGAGCAAGAGAAGAAAGACAATGGAGAAGAGAGAGACACTATGCAGGCAAGGATCAATAACAGAGAATGGGAGGAGGGAAACCGAAGACGAAAACAATAGTAGAGATAGAAGAGCATGAGGAATTCCGAAACAAAGCGGATAAGTGAGAGGACCGGAAAGGAGGTTCTGGGGTTATTGAAGGCGGGTAGACGCCGGGAGGGAAGAGTCCACGCCGTTGCCATCAAAGGAGATGGATAGTGAAGAGGTGGGATAAACATTCTTTGAATTGGAGATGGATGAAGAGGAAGGTTAAGTTTACAAAACCAAGTTGAGGCACAAACACGACATGGTGCGGACCGTTTTGAGGAATGATAGGGCAGCTGAGAGGTTGGAAAAAGAATCTCTGGGCGAGGGATGAAGTTTGGGGGCGGTTTCTACCATCCTGATTATACCATTCATGTGAAAGGATGAGGTGCAAATTTAAAACAAAGAATTGAAGATGTTATATTACTGAACATTCTAAGCAGAGTATGAGGAGGTTATGAAGAAGAAGATGAGAAAATAGCCAGGTACATCAATGGCTTGAGGTACAATCTGCAAGATGAGATTGGTTTGCAATTGCCAAGGGCATTGGGAGAATGTTTTCAGTTGGCCATTAGAGCAAAAGAAAAGGTGAAAAGGAAGCAAGAAAGATCAAGTAATGGGGGAAGAGGAGGTAGTTCAAATAGGGGCAGAGGTAATAGAGAGCAAGGACAAGGCAGTAATGATAAGAGCAGCAATGACAAGGGTAAATAAGTATTTTCTGTTCAAAGAGGTGGATACACTCCTAGAGGAGGCAATTTGGACAAGGTGGGGACAATTCACGGTAGATGTTTCATTGCAGTGAACCGAGGGCATCCCTTCAGCTAGGTTTCTAGCAGGGAACAGAAAAAGCTGGTAGGCAGAAAGGAGAGGCTAACAGGTACAAGAGAAGATAGAAGGAGGAACCAAAACATTCATGGCAGACCCTGTGACTGATGGTGAGTTCTCATGATCAAGCAAGGAGAAAAGACTTCATCAAGGGCCAAGGTAACTATTTTTCAAAACAAATTGCTCTCAGTCTTGGTAAAGTCTACAGATTGCTCTGCCAGGTGGTGTAATTTAGTTTGATATAGTACCTTAGTTAGGAGTTGAAACTTTTGATCATCCTACTCCCTGAGGCCTTGGTAGCCTCCAAGGAACTAACATGTAGGGTGTTGAGAGCTTTTTTGATTTCTCGGTAGTTCATAACTTATGATAGAGTGCTGTGATGTCATTTCCAATGACTTGTGGTCATATCATCTTGGGAGATCCATGGCAATATACTAGAAGGGACATTGCATGATGGTTCTTAACAGGAGATGTTAGGTGCCCACCTTTGGAGCAGTCTAATGATAGTTTTGTGATTTGTTTTGAGAAGAGTTTGCAGGTGAATAAGCAGGGTGAAACAGGGGAAGGCATTGGTAAGCTGAAAAAAGATAAGTTGCAGCAGGGTTATGAGGTGGACAGTCCTTTAAATCAGACTTTGTGGGATTTAGACAGTATCAGGGTTGGAGGCATTGAATTCCCTATAAATGAGGGTGATAATGGTGGAGTTCTTTCACAAAGAAGACAGTGGAATGAGGGCAGGACCAGGGCACAAGAACCTACTATTATCAAGCAGCAAAGAGGATACACTAATCCATATTTTGGTTCTGTCAAGAATGCAGATTGGCAGAAGAGAAATACAATGACTTTGGGGGACTACATACCTGCTCATTGGAAGATGAAAAAACATGAAAGAAAAAGGTCTTTTGGTGGAAACACATGGGACACTTCTTGGGACAAGAGTTCTTTCTTTCCTGGGGAGAATGGTGCAGGACACCCAGGGCCTTCAAGGAGTTGTTTAAGAACCAGGAGAGTGCAGGGGTCAGGAAGACCTTCCAAGCAAGTCAAAAAAATTAACTATGGTATATTGGAGCCTATAATGGCATTTGGGATGAATAAATGTAATGAAAATGTTAAAAGATCTAAGGTTCCTGATAAGGATCCTAGGAGAAAAATGCAATATAAAGGGGAAATCATGTTCTAGGGGTTTGATTAGTGATATTATGCTTTAAATAGGTCAAATAAACTTGGATATTGAAGATCCAATAGTCTTTAGGGGGTAGATGTTAATAAATTTCAAGTTTGTGATTTCAAATTTTTGAATTTTAGTTTAGGCGGGAAAAGGGGTTTTGAGTGTTTTGGAGTTAATTAAGCAATGTAATCAATCTAAAATAGTTTGGGCAGTTGGAGAATGGGTTTATAACCCCAAGATATGCATTTTTATGGGGTTGGTCATTTCTAAAGAAGAGTTGTACGGACTGTTTCTAGAAATAAGGAAAGAACACAGATTTCTTGCATTATTTTGGTGTCTTTTTGATGAATCTCTAATTTCCATTGAAGGTATACATTGTTGGATGCCTTAGTAATTTGCATTTTCATGTTTTAACATCCCCTACATGTTCTGATAATCATAAAAGATCAATTCTTGCACGTTTTAATTGACTGTCCACAGGAAAAGTGCAGATTTTTCCCTGTTTTGAGAGTTTTAATGAAGGAATGATCCATTTCATGGAGTGTTATGACTGAAAACCTATGAACTGGATCAAGTCTAACATGTACCATGAGAAACTAACAAATAAATGTGCAGGGAAGAGGAAATCTAACATGTGCACAGTGAATTAGCAAAGGAAAAGGCATGAAGATGGACCCTAGGGTATAGTAGTGGAGAATCTGCCTTAACAAGAGGTACATTTTTGAGTTGCAGTAGTTGAGCAATGATGAATGAATGGTGAAAAGTCAAAAATTAAGTCCTGGAAGTGTTTGGAAGTCCTAGAATCAAAAGGCCCTAGTTTTAAGCCAAATTAGGGAGGGTTTTGTAATTGGGCATGTTAAGAGTAACCTAGAAGATTAAAAGTATGAAAATATTTGGTTTGGGAATGTTTTGGAAGACTGTTGAAACTTCCAAGGTCAGGAGACAAATTTGAAGAGGGGTTTCTTTGAAAAATAGGGCTAATTAGGCCTAATTTTGAGGAAACAACAGGGTTAGAAGAAAGATTGTCTGAAAAAAGTGATGTCTAGGAGTTGACATGATATTTTTCATCACAATCCACACCTGAAACAACCATTGGATTGGAGGTTCATTTGCAAAGTTTGAGGAAAAAGTCAAGAATCCATCGCTAAAGGCCTAATAGGGCTAGAAGGCTAGTTGAGCAGCAAAAGTTAGTTTTGTTCAAAACAGAGGGTTGGGGCTTGAGAATCTTTTGAGTCAAGTTTTGTTAAGTCCTTTGAGATCATTTAAATGTGTTGGAACCATATGGGAAACAATTAAGTCTTGAGTGCAAAGTTGAGGCCTTATCTCTAGGTTGGTGCCTAGTTGAGAGATTGAGAAGTGAAACATTGTTATTCTTGTTATCCGGTAAGCTTGTAAAGTCCCCTCGACTCTCGTGATCACTCCCCATCGAATTTTTAAGTCACTTATACACCCTTTTTGTTACATCAAAGGGACTTAAAACTACTCAATATGATATCCAAAAGTCCCTTTGATCTTTCCATCAAAAAAGTCTTGAAACTGTCTATTTGAATTTCCATTGTTACTTTGATGTATCCAGGGGCCCTCATATTAAATTATATATTTTTTATTTCGGTTGATGTAATATTTACCCTTTGTATTATTAGATCTAGGGACTTTCGCAAGTTCCTTCCAATATAATTTGGTCTCTTCAATAAATTTGATGTTTTTTAATATCGGTCATTTCATCAAAGGGACTCTAAAGCATCTCCTATCGATATGTTGTAGTTTCTTTGATGATGTTTATGCAAATCATTTTATCAAAGGCACTTTAAAGTAACTCATACCAATATGGTGTAGTCTCCTCGATATAGGTTATTTCACATTAGGACCTAATAACAAGTATGAGCTTAATAAGAAGATGACTATTGGAGAACAAATGGGATACTTAGAGTGGAAAATTTATATGACAAATTGAGTGATAGGTTGCATAAAGGAATCATAGAAAAATACAATTTTTCATTGGATTAGGGTTAGGGTTTTTTAAAGGTAGGCTTATGAATTTTTTTATCAATCCTAACAGG
>VDFB02341092.1:0-27872 GCA_007258455.2 Sequoia sempervirens | reverse complement strand
GAATTGGAGGCAATTGTGGCTATTTTAATTAACCTAGATTCCTCAGGAAAGGAAGGCATGTCTTTGGATAAACTAAGGGAAAGATGGAGGGGTAGGTTTGATGAAATTATGAAAAAAGGAGACAATGGGGAGAATTTATTATTGGATCAATTTATGGATATCAGGGAGGAGACAAGGACTGCTAGAAGAGAGTTAATCAAGTTGAAGGAGATACAAAAGTTGGTTTTTGTAGAATTTGAAAGGGTCAGATTTGAAGATGGTTGGTTGGATGGACCTGATTCAAATACTCTTCAACAAGTACTCTTTAGTTATGATGAGTACATCCTTGAGCATTCAGTGCAAGAGTGAACTGACTCTTTTCACCACACGCAATATCTTCTTTTCTCCTCTTTTTGTGGGGTTTTGACATAAGCTCAACTATGTGTTTGATCCATTGGTTTCACTCTCTTCTGGGAATATCATATTTTTGGTGCAACAGAGTAATCAGCCTTGGAACAAGGGTTCATCAGTCCACTTCTATGTTCGGTTCTAGCTCCATTAATTATGGATCTAGATTGATAATTGAGAGAAACTTGTGCATGTGGCACCTATATGTATTATTAGGTTCTATTTTGTAAAGGTCGGCTAATTGAAAAAAATCAGCCACCTGATGATAGAAAATAGATATTAGATCTAGGATTTCGAGGTTTTAAGAGAGATACTCTGAAAGTTTAAGTAAAACTTAGTTATTTTACAATTTTCATACATTTTTATGTTATTGTTTGAAGTTTGGATCTATTTTGATAAGGTTAATGGTACATAATCAATCCATATGCCAGTGATTTTGTTGTGCTTAAGTGTTTCTTATTTGATGAAATTCAATAGAAGGAATGGGATTCAAGATTATATCATTGGGTTATCTATGGATGAATTTGTTATCATGTTCATTTGATCTATGTTTAATGGTGACTGAGTGATTTGTTTGAAGAAAGTTTAGTAAATGTTGATGGTATTTGAATTAGCACTATGGATGTATGCAGTAGCATAGTTTATTCTATGGATTACATCTTGTTGTGGTTGTGGTTAGGTGGAATAAACACTCATTATTGATATGCATGTCTAGATATGTAAGAATTTTATTAATGTTTCTTTTTATTTGAAGCTATTATTCATCTTTTTCTTTTATATAAACCCCCCTCCAACGTAGATTAATTGATATTATACAGTCATGTTCCTTATTACCAGCAAAGGCCCCTTGAAGATTACAGTTACATCGACCACTTAGTGGCATCAGCATAATTGAGAACCAATTACCAGGACCTTGGGAGTTAGGTCACCATGTGTTATCTTTCTCTTTTGAGAGAAATAGAATAGTAATATTTTGTTTAACGTTGCTGTTTTGTTTTGACCCTCAACAGCCTCCTAACAAATAAAGGAAGGATTCATGTTGACTACTTTCTCATCACCCAAGATCGCACGCAGTGCAAGGGGAGAGGATGTGATAGTAACTCCTTTGGCTAAAGATAAAAGAAATGAAAATTGAAGATGTTTCTCTTCACCCAAGATCACATAAGGCATAAGGGGGGAGAATACACATCAACAATATACCAAGCACGGAATACAAAGCAAACACTCTTGTTCTTTTTAAACGTGCACCAAAGATAAATATGAATAAATTGTTAAAGCACCAATTGAAGTGTGTAATTTGTATTGTTATTTTTAAAACCCAAATGAAAAATGAGGTCATGTAGTTCAGTTTTATGCACCAAATTCAAAATGAAATTTTTTGTTGTTCATTTTAAAACACCAAAGTAAATGTGAGATGCATAAAATGAAAATAGCTCTAAATTTATTTATAAATGAGTGTTAATAAACAATTTTTAAATTCATCATGCGATAGAGGTCCACCTCTATCAGATAAAATCATAAAATAGAGATTAGTTAGGGTTAGTCCTAACAAAACATGCAATCATATCACATAATTAAAGAAAACAAAGGCGTGGGATTGCATCAAACAGAGGTGTAGTTTTTTAGACAAAGTTGTGGCACTGCCAACTAACAAATGTGCAAATCTTTTGCAAATGTGTGGTCCTTTAACAAAGGCATGAAACTATTCCTCAAACTAAAATGGAAAAACATAGAACAAAGGCACGGCCAAAGATACAAAGGCACTGGACTGAAAAATGCAAAGGTGCGGCCCTTTAGGAAAAGGTGCAAACCTTTAACAAAGCATGCTTCTGTCAAAAACAAAGGCATAACTCTACCTTGAACCTACAAAATTTGAAAAAACTTGAAGAAAAATGATTAGTTAGGGACATGGGGTCCCATCAAGCGTGTAATTATGTGAATGTATAAAAGTGATTGATCAAATAACATCAAATTGAATTCAAAAACTAAAAATATGAACAATTAACTATGCAATCCAATGAAATTGCTTACAAAGATCAATTAGAATTCAAAAACATGAAGGAACAAAGAAATTCAAATGAAATATAATTAAGAAAATACAAACCTTAATCTCATTGTGGGATTATGCTCAAATTGGATGTGGGGTGCTTTAGTTTGAACAAAATCCATGATGTTGCAAAGCAATGGATGAAGAAATAATATGAAATGACTCACAAAATGCTCTCAAATTGATCGAATTGGGTAATCAATTCAAGAGAGTAAGTTTCCTCAAAGCTTGTGAATCCTTTTCCATGGAAAAAGACTTGCTATTTATAGAATTTAGAAATCATGATTAATGGTGAAGATCAAAAAAATTAATCAATGGATGAAATTGAATGAGAGGAGTCAACATAGATCAAGGATGAATCAAATGATTGATAATCCATGAGATATCAATCAAAGATCATATCAATGGTTCAAAATCCATGAGAGAGTCAACTAATTCCCTAATTTTTAGGAATTATGTTGGAGAGATGTTGGAGGGAAATATTTGAATTCGAAAAGGGAATATCCATTGTGCAAGTTGAGGATGTTGGAGGATTTGAAACAAATTAGCTAATTAAACAATTAATTAAAATCATTTAATTGTGCAAGTGGATGAGATTAGAAATTTTAATTAAATAATCATGAATTATTTAATCAAAGTAGATTATTACACAATTAAATAATTTGCATTATTTAATCAAATGGGAATGGAATTAGTATGAAGAATAGTGAATTAATTAAATAAAATTGATTTATTTAATTAATAGGAGAAAATGGTGAATTTAACTAAATAATTGATATTATTTAATTAAATGGATGAATTATGTGAAATAGGCTAGAAATGGTGTTAGTAAGAAAAATCAAGTATGCTATATCATTAGGATAATTTTAGGTGTCTACAACTCACACCATATGACATGTTTAGTGGCAATGTGAGATAATCAAAAAAGAAAATTAAAATTTCAAGAATTAAATATTATTTGAAAGGGTGAAATGTACTAGAGAAACATAGATAGAGTTATGTTGAAATGCCTTGATCAAGAATAGGCCTCTAAGGTGTTAGATGATATGCATGGTGGGAATTGTGGAGATCATTTTATGGATAGGCACTACTGTATTTGACTACAAATTTTGACGAATGTTTGGTGACATATTGACAAAATATTGTCGACTTACTGACGCAACAATGATTTAAATTTCATCGCTAGATTTTTGTCGCTTTAATGACCAATTTTTATATATCGAAACCACGACCCAGCATTGTCGATCAGCACCACAGAAAATGTTGGCGGTGTCTATCGCAACATCAACGTAACTTCGTCCATCTATCGACACAAAAAATCAAAAAACATTGCAGAACGCCCATTTGAAATCATCGAAAAAACACCAAACGTTTCTCCATTTTCTGATAAGGTGGAGAAAACTGGTGTTGCCATTACGATGAAAATTACATCATGTGTACAGCAACCTCATCACAATTTTTTGTGGTTCGTCGGGATATTTTCATCAAAAGTGCGACGAAACCCTATAGTTTTTTTTTTTAAATAATATTCATTCAAACATCTTCCAGTTTCCTCGATGTGATAAGTCCCCCGGATGTTCATTCCTTCGATCTCAAGTGTGTCACCAAGACTCTTTCCGATTGAACTTCCATCAGCATGATAGGAAGACATTTCAAACTCATTCTTAGAGTATTTGTCCCACCGGGGAAATTTCTTTGTGCTTTGTCGGTGAGATAGGATGGATATCTTGCCAATGGTATTTCATTGTGAGACATGTATGATCGGACTGACTCATGGATCTCATTTCGAGAGTATTTGTCTTGTCGGGGAACTTCTTCATCTACGAGACCACAGGTTGTATCTTCCTGATATGTATCCTCCTATGAAATTTGATTAGTGTGACAGTCTTTACCTCTCACCGAAATGCCCAAACCACCTGCATTGGAATATAGTAGCTTATGGATTGGAGAGACCTGTACCCACTCATGTCGATATGGATTATTTATCAAATGCTTTTGCTTAGAGGTATTTTAAGGTACAAAAAGGTCAAAACTAATGCAACCACTAGTAATTATATCTCTTCAATTTGAAATGTGTGAACAATGGGTCTTAGATACATATAGTAAGTAAATATCTTATAAGCCTTGTTCATAAGCCTTTTGAATTATTTGTTTTTTGGCTTTATGCGTAGCATTCTGTTTTAGCCATTTATAATATATATGGTTGTAATATACCTTCCAATTTCTACCTTTAATTTCCTGATTTGTCTCTCGGGGATTTTGTTGGGTAATTGTCTTTTAGTTTTTGTACTTGTTGATTGCTTGATTATTTTGGTGTTTTGTTTACATAAGATGATATAATAGATTTGAGAGACTCAAAATGTGCATTCAGTGTAATCAACTTAACTTTAACACTATCCAAATATAATCATGACAAGACAGAGGACAGTTCTCAAGTCTATTTTAATATCCATGCAACACACTCTTTGAATTGAATGGTATTTTCAAGTTACACTTCATTCTAGTTGAAGACTACACAAGACTCAAATAATGTTGGGAATGATGTGCATAGAACTCAGTGCTAATACAATTTTCCACCACAATAATAAGAGATTTATTCTAGTGTTATGACACACCAACAATTATCTGATGAGCAGTAACACATAAATTTGTAGCAGCAACAATTGAAGGATATTTTCTAAAACATTTAAACTCAGAAATGTACCTATAGCAATACTACTTCAATCGACCTACTTAGAATCATCATAATCTTTGTTTACAGTAGGTGACATCGACTACAGGACATGGTAATATAGAATGCTTATAGTATTATAGAATGTTTAGACTTGATTATCCAGATGACTCCAACCTGATGCAAGATACGGTGCCTCCTAAGAAACTTGTGCAGCAATGAAGACTAACAAAGACCCTTCTATGATGAATAAAAATAATAGTTAAACCCAAACCAAAAACCAAACCAGCAACATATAATACATAACTGTATTAATTCTATCCAATGATGTTATCATCAATGCATGAAGCACATGACAGGCGATTACTAGGAGCAATCCATCCACTCACTTATTCCATTGGTAACTAAATAAGAGAATCGTCTATAAAATTGCTACCCAGATTGAAAGGTGCCCCTCATATGGATCAAATGGCATGTAAGCAACTAGAGATGATTATTGGGAGCAACTATAGAATCAATAGCCTACTAAACAATGGCATGACATCATCACTAACTACTCATCACATAGTGAATTGTGGATGATTTTAGCATTAACCACATAATTACAATATTTGTATGTTTAATTATTTAATACCAGTTGTGTTACAGGGCTCTCTCCTAGACCCCTCATACCCAGACCTAGTTTGAATCATGTACTAGTCTCAATCCAATTATTGTGTTGAAATGGTTGTGCTCTTCTCGTTTGTTTCTATGCTACATGAGTACATCCCAATTTTGTCTAATCCAAACTCGTATATCCGCAGACGCGGGATCCATCCATGGATAGCTTCCCCTGCAAAATTTGTCATCCACGGTAACATATGAGATGTGTTAAAAAGTAAAATAAGTACAAAGGGTAACATATTGAAGCAAAGAGAACTAATGAAAATCGCATAAGCTTAAAAGTGCAACATAATGAAATATTTAAAAGTGCATTACTTTATTGAGCTTCTCTTTGTTTTGAGAATAGTTTAATATTCTCTACTTAACAGGGCCAACCACGTGATGGTGGAAGCTCATTTGGACCCTCCCCCCCCCCCTCACATCACTCTCAATTCCCCATACCCAATCATATAACATTAATCATTCATTCATCCATTAATAACATATAACATTCATTCATTAACATATAACATTCATTCATTAACATATTCACATTCATTCATTAACATATAACATTCATTCTTTTAGTTTTTACATATTATTACAATATGGTTTTCATAATATGATTACAATCACTCTTTTTTTTGTTTATTTTTTGAAGCTAAAAAAAGAAGTGGAGTATCATTTTCTAAATCATTTGTCCCCCCTTCAGTTGTTCTACCCTTTTCTCATGATCTTAATGTATGCCTAGTCATGTACTCACAACATGGAGGTCACTGCAAGGGGGATCTGCTGCAATAACAAAGAAATGTTAAATTGATATGTTTTATTATTATTGTTACAAGTATTTCATTAATTAAAAGAACTTTAGAGTGGTGCTCTTACTGGATGGGGCCACATCATCTTCCTGATCTTGTCTTATAGTCTCATGCTCAACATGCTAAACACCCTCTAAATCCTCTGGAGTTGAAACACGAAAAGTTACATTAATTAATACACCAATTGCAATTAAATATGTTTAAAAGAACATTAGAGTGGTCCTCTTTACCTGATGGGGCCACATCATGTTCCTAATCTTGTCTAGCCTAATTATGCTCAACATGTTGATCATGCTCTACATGCTCTAAAGTTGAAATACAAAAGGTTACATTAATTAATACACCAATTGCAATTAAAGATATTTAATTATATTAATCCATACTGCGTTTTGTATAGCACATGAATACATCCAGTACCGAGATGCACACCATGACCTTCATCTACAGGTTGTGCTCCACCCTCACAGGCTACATTCCAATGTCATGTGCAATATTATCATTACTTGCCTATTTAAAACAAATAGGCACATAATTACTTTATGGTGGAAATTAATATTGAATAGATTGCACAAGTATTCAATTTTAAATAAACTTCATTGAGTTTATTTACCTACATGTCGGATGCAGTGGAAGCTTGTGTTTTCCCATTCAAGAGTCTTAGGCGTTCATCCACAGCTCCATAGCCTTGCTAGAAGGCAATCTTCAGGTCCTCTTCTATGGGCACTCTATTGAATTCAGAGCCCTACATTTTTGCATAAGATCATGAATTTTGCTTCTATGGTGTGATAAAACCAAAATTGTTTACAATTTATTATTTCGATGCAATATTTCATTTATTGATACTTACAATCCATGTGGCTAATTTCATATAACCACCAGAGCCAAGTTTGTGTTTCTCGTGTTTTTCTAGTCTTGCTTTTGTTGCCTTCAATGTTTCGGGAAGCCTATGAAAATTTTGAATTACGTTAGATTATGTAAAAAGAAATAGTAATCAATATATAATTACATTGTTGATAGTATCACAAACCCCTTGCCTTTAATGATTAATCTCCACAGGTTTCTACCCCTATGGTTTTTGGGGTCCCCCAAATAAAATAATAAAAGATGGGCCCTACTCAGAAGAACCCCAAAATGTATCAGAGTTTGTTTCTTTCTTAAGAATCCAGTTAAAGAGGCTAATTGGGTCCCTCCTTATCAAGCATTCCTTCACTAGTTTCCAAACACCCACAGCATATTCGAACCATTTTTACTCTTCTGGAACTTCAAAAAAAAAAAGTCCACTTTCATTAGTGTTCTCTTTCGGGATTTCCCTAGTGTTGGAATTTGTACTGTTCTTTTGGAGGTTTGGTTGATTCAGTGAAATATTTGGAAGTTTTTGATGGCTCCTTGTCTTTTTTACATCTCTTGTATTGGTGCAAGAGCACCTTGGCACAATTAGGCCTCTATGAAGCAATGTTTTGAAATTTGATTCAATGTTATTGTTCCTACTTTATAAACCATGTTATTAGAGTTGTGTTTCATATATTTGAGGTCATGTTGAGGTCATTTGGTGTTTATTAAGTCCAAAAGTGCAAAAATGAAAACAATGTAAAAAATTGTCAACTTAATTGTTGATGTGTTTTTTATGCACTTCTCAACACAGGCAGTGCATAGGTGCACTACCTCTCTTGAAAAACAATCTTCCACAATTACATTGCAGAACACTATCCCAAGGTCTCTAATGTTAGGTGTTGACAGTGCTTGGAATATCTCAGTTGTTTGATGTGATTTGTTGGAATCACAAGGTGGTCTTACATAGGAATTACAAAGCATAGGAAGTTGGATCTTGAAACAGAGTTCTTAAGATGGGAGAGTTGTTATGCATTTGTTGTAGGTTCAAACAGTGGTCTTGAACTCCATTTTGTTATGAGATTTGGCTTTACAATGTGTAATGAACCTTAGCATAGGTTACTCATTAAAAAGGGGAAAAAGGATAGGGGAGAGAGAGTTCCTAGATCTGTAACTAATTGTGAACAGTGATGATGGAGTTCCTGTAATGGACAGCTTCCTAAAACAATATTCCACTTAACCAGAAATCTCACAGTATTGTGGAACTTGTGCTATCTTCTAAGGTCTACAAATGTTTTTTCTTTCATTCACCATGTACATGCATGAACAAAGATAAAATTTTTGGAGCAGCTTTGAATTCAAGCCCAGACTAACTTTACACAGCTATCTACTATCAGCAAACAGCAAAAAGTATGGACTAAGAAGTCATCAACATAGCAGGAATTTTCATGATCATAGGACAGCATTCCTAAAATCTACCAAAACAAGAAAACAGCTAACTAGAACAGCAATAAAACCTAAGTTAAACATCTAACAATGGAGATTGAATCAAGCAACATGTGAGAAACTCATAAAATGCACCAAGTCAATGTCTTTTTCTTATAAATTTTTGCAGCATGTCTTTACAACAACTCAACTCTCTTTGCAAATCAGAGGAGAGCCCCTATTTATAGTCCTCCAAAATTCAAATGAATGGCCAA
This sequence comes from Sequoia sempervirens, assembly GCA_007258455.2. NCBI lineage: Eukaryota > Viridiplantae > Streptophyta > Pinopsida > Cupressales > Cupressaceae > Sequoia > Sequoia sempervirens. Next base: position 18,779 of record VDFB02341092.1, on the reverse strand, counting down.
GATTAATTCTTATTGTGTGGCCAAGATTCATTACAAAATAGGGTTTCACCTACCCTCAATATGTCACAATTTAAAATTACATTCTGTCATTTTCCCTATTTTGTCTTCTAGTGATGGCACTGTAGCACTTTGTCCTTTAGCTAATTGTTGTTTTACTGTAGCTACTCTTTAGGGAGCTCTTCATCCTTGACAGGGTTGTCTTCTTGCCTTCTTGATGCTGTGTATTCTATGAACTTGAGGATGACTGCATGGAGCTTGTCTATTTCAACAATTTCATATCGCAGCACTTGGTAGCTCCATTCTTTCGCGTTATCTTCCAGCTTTTTCCAATCCTCATCATATTTTGGGCCTTGTTCCCTGAATAGTTGTGATTGATCGAAGGCACGAGCAACAAAACTCATGAATTCCACTGTGATTTCACCAGACATTCCATCCTCCATCTTCTTCTAGAAGTAGGGCTTCACCTTTTTTGGATCCATTTGCACTGCAAGCATATCATATTCTATCATCATCTTGAGATAACGGGCACATTCTGCTCTGATGTCTTTGATCCATTCGATATTTGGATCCACTTTGCTTATTATTTGTTCCATCCTTTCCTTCCGGTTGTCAAAGTCTCACCGCCATACATCCATCAGCCAGTGATCATCTTTCTTAAATGCAAGCTCCTTTTCCCACGTGGCTTCTGGAAATTGAAGGATAACCTCGATCCTTGGGAAGGTGGAGTCATATACTATAGGGAAGTCGGTGCATAGCTTCTTTGTGCCCTCCAAAGATTGCTGCAGGTCCAAGAACTTGTTGGTTGTCCAAATAGCCTGGCCAATTCCCATGTTTCTGACGTATAAGACTTGTCGGAACCAGTCCTCTGTAGTCTTTTCCAAGTTCTTCCTTCTCTCCATCTTGTCAATTTGTTCTTTGGACAGCAGCTAGGGTGTGGTCATGGACATGGTAGGCAGGTCATCCATTGATGACCACTGCTGGATGTAATCTGTTAAAGCAGCCACCTGTGCCTTGAGCTCGTCCTTTGAAATCTTGTCCTGCCTTATTAAATGTACCACCATGGCCACTGACTCCTCAAGATGCCCCACCTTCTATTCTCTAGTGGCAGTCCCTAGATCCATGGTGGAGATGTTGTAAGTTATTCCTTCCTAACCCACCACAGGCGTGGCTACCTGCACAGCTCGAGACCCAGAAGTATCCATCGTCACCTTGGATCGGACCTTAAGCTTCTTTTCCTTCTTTGTTGCGATTTGAGCTCAGGCTAAGATGGCTTCTAATTTTTCCCTTGGGTCCTTTAATACGGGAGTTCTTCTCTCAAGCTATTTTTCCAACCATTATGGTACGACAGATTTTCCCTTAGGTGAATCATGGCCACCCTCGTCTCTCTCGGTTAAGGCCAAGGTTTCCACTCTCGTATCTTTTGGGGACTTTTCTTTCTCCTTAGTAGCATCTCCTTCTTCTTCATCAGAGTCTTGGATAAACATAATGCGCTTAATAGGAGGCCTGGTAGACGGTTGCTGCATGGGACTCTCCTTTCCTCTTGTCTCTTCCTTTTTCTTTTCCTCAGCACGCTCAACTTTGTGCACAGGTTCCTTGGAGTGCTCGAATTTGGGGCTCTTGACAACTTGGGTTCCACCCTTAGGTAAATCTTCTTGCTGCTATTTTTCCTTCTCAAGGGGTGACCTTTCTGCCTTAGTTTCAGTTCCCTTCGACTGCTGGGCCAGCTCTTCTTCAAGATCATCATTAAAGGCCTGCACAATTACCTTGCCACTAGTGTTATCTTCCTCATCCCTGCTCTCCAAGGAACCAATTTCCTCTTCCTCATAAGCCACCCTGTCAATAGTTCGATGTTCGTACTCCAGGTGTTCGTGGTATTCATTGGCTTCCTCCTCAAAGGGCTTCGAGGCTTCCCGCTCTCATTCTTCCCACTCCTTAGAGATTAGCATGGTGGCCTCCATAGCCGGTGGCCCTGTCAGCGGCTGTGAAGGCTAAGCAGTAGCGAGGACTTGTGCAAGGGTTGCTTGAAGAGTGGGATCCATTAGGATCTGGGATAGCTCAAGGGGAAGATTCTGCATATGTCTCGAGAGAGCCTCAGACATGGTGGAAGTGGGAATAGGTGCTATTATTGTCACCAAAGGGAGTGATGTGGTTGGTGACATGGCAGCGGAGGAAGGGGGAGTAGTCATGGCAGAGGAGGAGTCAATTATAATCATAGGCTCGGTCAGGGGCGAAGGGGCAAGATGGACGGAAATGTCCACAGCCGGCGGGGATGTGGCAATCATGGCTAGAGAGGTAGGTGGGGGAGCCAAAGCAGGGAGAGCCAGGATAGGCTTGATTTGATTAGTATCTTTGGCCTCCTCCTCCCGGACTAATGGCTGCTCTGTGGTGCCTTCAATTTGCTTTAGTTTCTTGGAGGGTGAGCCCCCTGAATCCTTCCTTGTATAGACCTTGGGGTTAGGAGACTGCCCTATTTCTGTCTCTTTTCTCTTCTTGGATCTAGTAATCGGAGGATACTTCGATGTCCCACTAGTTGAAGTGGTGGCAGCAGCATTCTCTATGGCACTTGGCTCACTTTTGAGCCCTTCATAAGTCAAAATCACCTCCTGCTGTTTCAATTGGGCTATTCGTCCATCAACCCACTCCTTAGTACGAGCCAAGATATGCTGGGTTATGGTATCAAGATCATCAACCTCCTACTCATCCCAGTCTATTGTTGGTATTGGAAAATTGGTGACTGCAAGGTACCTGGGTTGCATTATGGTGCTCATGTCTTCCTCGACCTAGTCCGGTATGGGGAAAGGCTGCACCTTCCTTACAAACTACACAGTCATTCGCATATAGTGCCTTGCACGTACCTCTTTATCATCCTGGCAGTCCGCCCAGAAATCCTCAATGTGATGAAGATGGGAAAACCCTGGCCCTAGCGCCTTTCTTATGTGGCCATACGGGTCTATCCGTGGGCGAGCAGTGTGTAGGAAGAAATGGTAATCTTTTAGTTCCTTCTCGAAGTTACCAACACACTGGGAAGTTTGTAGTCTATACATGCTCTGGTCGAGAGTCATGGGATAAGAAATCCCTACTTTGTGTTTGCCACTGAAGATTTCCTGTATGTGTTGGAGCTGCCGAGAAAGCTCCAGTAAGATGATTCAGTCATTGGGATATCGAGGCAACCTATTTGGCCTTTCAGTGAAGCCCTGGGCACGGATGTATGTGAACTTTGGGTATTGGATGAAGAGAAAGGCATACTGCTTCAAAAATTCCCTAGCACTGTGGGAGACCCTCTTCTCGAAGTCTCCGGCAATCATTCTGATAATATGGTCGATGAAGGCATCGTTTACTCTGCAGTACTCCCTTTTGAAGTTTATATACTGGAGCTGGGGGTATCTGTCATAGACCTTGAGTTTTTGACCATGCTCCCAATTGAGTGCCACAAATAACCCATTGTATTGTCTCCAGTCCGCCAAGGAGTACATGAAGTACGAAGTCATATAGAATTTGGAGCTCTTTTTTACATTAACAAACTGCTCATGCAAGCAGTTGCTTATTATTCCTCCCCAGTAAAATGAAGTCTTTGTGGTGACATCCTCACTCCCACGAAAGATCTACTCGACGAAGTACACCATCCATTCCTGAAAGAAGGCTACCGCAGGAAGGCCCATAACCCTGCTTAACATTGTGACCAAGTCGTGATAACCCTCGTGGAAGTCACTGCGGAAGAGTTCATGAGGAACTTTCGCAGCACTACCCCGCCTTTCTTTAAGCCACTACTGATTTATTGACTTCTTATAGCCCATCGGATTATCATCCCATGTTCCCTGACATTCTTATATGGTGGGGACTTCCATCTCTTGAAAAGTAGGGATGTGGAAAGTATTCATGATCAGCCGACACATCGGCGATGACGTTGCCCTCTCTATCAATGATTGTTCTTATGTCGGGTTGATATGCCTCCCAACAAGACATGACCAACTCGGGGGCCATGAGGGATGGAGGGAATCTAGTAGCCTTTGCTATCCCACTTTGTCTTATCAGTATTACATTCTTGGTCATCGGATTGACCCTGACCCTTTGTGTGAATTCGTCAATATCAACATGCCCTATGTTGGTGTCGGTGACCTCCTTCCAATCCATGGTAATCTTCGAGTGGAGAGGCTCACCTTGGAATTGGTATTTCATTTGGTCCTTGTCCTTTTTCCCTCGAGGGGGCGTGCCTGACTTCTTCCCTTTGTCCTTCTCGATGGGTGCCCCTGAAGGTCCTACACCCGATTCCATATATTCTGCAAGCAAAGGTATAGTCAGCGTAATTGATCACGAAAGCATTTACGTTAGTTGAAATCCCAAAGATGAAATCCATTTTAAATGATCTATCAATCATAACATGATTCTTTATCTCCTGATGTCACTGATCTTTTGATTGGGGGCATTTGGACAATTCGGGCCTAGAGGGTCGAACTTCCCTAGTAGAAATGCCTCTTTGGAAAGGCAAATAGGGCGTAGGGCTCCAGGAGATATTCTCCAATCAAATTTTGATAATTTGAAAGGTTCATAATGAAGAGGACCGAAATTGAGCACGTGGGTCGAAGTTAGATTTCAGATTTGGGCTCATTTGAATTGGTTTAGGAGAATCCAGAAGTCCCAAGCCGGAGAGCCGTATGGAGGTGGCAGTTTGGAACAGCGGGCTGAAAACAAAATTCTGGAGACGGAACTCCGGGGTCTGGGGTTCGGTGGGCTACAGGGCAGTCAGAAGATTGATTTCCCATTTGAGCGCCTGGGCCCAAGGCACCAGGAAGCTGTTCATCTTTCGCTGTTTGGAACAGCTATCATTGGGGGGAAGTCCGGAGGCAGCGGCCCGGCAATCGGGCCCTGGCACGAGTGTCGGCGATCACACGGGAAGGAAAGTTGGCATAAGGTCTCCACTGCGGGGTGAGGTCTTGGCGAGAGATGAATGTCCCGCCGATAGCCAGGAGCAAGACTAGACCCGGCACAATGGTTCGCCATTCGATTTTGTTTTTAGCCCTGCAGTGGTCAAAAGGGCAAAGCCCGAAGCTCAGAGGGGCAGGCGAGATTTTCCCCTTAGAACGGCGAATGGGAGAGGACTCCTAGATGGCAGAGCGCAGAAGTCAGACGAACACCGAGCATGGATGACTTAGTTCCACCGTATGAATATTCCATCTGTAATTTGCTATATTGCCCCATTGAATTAATCAAGTTATGCATCTTCATGTCAGGGTCCATATCGGCATAGGTCCATGACTATCCTCCCGACACATTCGGTTTTGTTTCGGCCAAGCATGAGTTTGCGGCAGGAGGTTACAACGAAAGGGCCAGGTCTTGCCGATAGGTAACGGTGGCTTTCAGCTTGAGATCTGCTTTCTCCTGGTGAACAAAGGGCTAGCTCGGGGTGGCTTTCGGTAAAGCAAGAGGTTTCCCCGACATCATTATGTCTCGCCGAAATCGCGATGAGTTCTCCATCGGCAAGAAGGCCAAAATGTCTTAGCAAAACATAATTGCTCAGTATAGGTTGTTTGTTTCGGTGTAAATTCTTGGCGAAGTGCCCGGAGTCTCACCTAATGAAGTGATGAAGTCGCCCTATCGGCATGACAATGGGGCATTACAGCAACATGTGAATAAGCGGGTGCCTTCGGTGAAACATTGCATGATCGACATAGGGTCTCGCCGATATCTAAAAGCTATAGCGAAGTAGGTAAAGTGGATTATGCATCTCGGTGAGAGTCTTCTTTTGTCCTGGCGACCAGAAGTTTCAGTTGTTGTAAAAACCCATCTCGGAGAAAGGTCTTGTTGACATCTAAATGTCCTGCCGAATGAGCATGTCGGCAGGAAAACTTTTAGGCGGGGAGATGTCTTGCCGACTGGGCCAAGTTATGCCGACAAAGGGGGCCTTCGGCATAAGTTCTCAGGTCGAGGAAAGGTCTTGGCGACCTCACTATGTCCTGCCGACCCGCTCCATGCTCGTTGAAGGATAAGGGGAGGGGGTGTCGGCGAAAGGTTATGCCAAAAGGCAAAGTCACGCCGACTAAAAAGGGCAAACCACATTCGCCAAGAGGAGGAGCCTCGCCAGGAAGTCTTGGCTAAAGCTACGAGGTCTCGCCGAAAGCGAAGGCATCGCCAAGACCTAAGGAGCTCGTGGTGAGGTCTTGGCGACGGACAAATGTCAACCCGACTCAACACTCGACAAGAGAAGGATGTACTTGGCGAAAGTTCTTACCGATCGGGCAAAGTCTCAGCGACAACGAATGAAGGGCGGAATCCCTATGTGCAGGATCCCGGGCGCCCAGGCCCGAGGGAGCCAAAAGCTATATCGATCGTTTTCATTAAGTCTTCACCGGAAAAAGGAGCATCCGGGCCCGAGGATCATGAAGGCCTCTACGAAGAATGGTTGTGCGGGGGTAAAGCTCTGAATTGCTCACGAGGATGCTATGTTGGTTAATTCAACTTTCGATGACATGGGTTTTGCTCGTAATGTCGTATTCCATCATCCGCATGTCCTTTGGTGGTCATTGTTCATTTTAAACCTTATAAAATCATGGAAACAATGCTCGGGAGGGTGGACAGAAGACCTACCTCGATCACTCGATGCGAGGAGGTGCGGGATCTACTCACGATCAATAAGCGAAGGCAAAGGATGATGATCAATCAAAGGTTTCAAAGACGGCGGACTCTTGTGGCAAGCTCTGATTATTCTCTGCAACACTGTCAAGTGAAAATGACAGGCTTGAATGGGTCTTTTATACCCCTAATCACCATTAATGGCCTTATTGAATGTAGGTACGGCGAGACAATGAAGTTGGTGAATTTGAAAATCAGCAACGGCGGCGGGAGATCTGGGGTCCGGCGGCCGGGAGGGCATAGGACGGCGGGCACTTGAAAGTTCGATTCGGTAAATTCACCGGCGACAAAGAGGAGGTCGGACCTGGAAGGCAGGACGCCACCAAAGGCTCACCATGAGGAATGGAAAAACATTCACGGAACCCCGGGAGTGGAACTCTAAGGTCCCGGGCCTGAAGGGTTTGGCAGCCGTCAATATTTCCACAGACATAGCAGACGGAGAACGGGGGTTCAGAACCCGGGGTCCAGGAGAACGCGAGCTGAGCACCGTTGGGAACGGTGGGTGCACAAGGGAAACGCGGCAAGGGAAATCTGGACTGCCGGGCCCGGAAGGGCCCAGGGCCGTTGGTAGGGGAAAACTGCCAGAGAGACTCCGCGAGGCACCAGAACACGAAAAAATTAAAAGGGGAAGGCACGATCAACTTATGGTGGGACTTTGAAGCAACATTGACCATCTAGGACACCAAAAAAGAGGGGGGGCATGCAAAACGAGGCAAAGACAAAAACAACCCAACAAGGCGAAAGAAAAGAGAGTCCCCATTCGAAACGAGGCGTGTGTGCCAAGGGCACAACAAATGGCGACTCCGCTGGGGAACGCTCCCAAGCGTTCCAAGGGTAAATATTCATTCAGGACACAGAATCTCTAGTTTCACAGACCAGGAGCAGCTTCTAAAGGTGAATCTGGGATAACAAGATTCTTAATTGGATCAATTCACAGGACATCTCAGAAGTGTGTGCAGTGAATTCATTCCTTTCCTTGGGATGGTGACCGGGAGCTGCTAACCCAATTGAGCAAGCTACATAAATCGTCAAACACCAAAAGTAACCTGGACATTGCTCCGTTGCCAGTCAGGCATCCATAGCCCTGACAGAGTTGTCGCTGCAATCCCACGGATATTGCTCTACTGCCGGTCGGGCATCCATAGCCCCGGTAGAGTTACCCGAACACCCATACGGTCGATTGTTTTTTAGAATTGTCTTTTTCTCTTTTGTTTTGATATTTCCTTCAATGTTCATTTCGAGATAACTTTCTTGTTTGACCGGGTAAGCACCGAAGCCTACAATGGGTTTGGGACTGCAGTGGTCACTAGAGAAGACTTAGGATTTTTCACTTACTAGGGTGTCGTAGCAACCATGGTACAATCCTTTAGAAATAATTATTATATGTCTTTTGCGAGATCTGAGATGTGCATAAAGAGATCCAACCAAGGGTCGAGTTCTAAGCAGAGTTCAAACAAATAAATCATTCATGGGCAGCCTTCAGAGACCGATGGTCGAGAGTGAATGTTTAGCCGAAGAACACTAAGGATGGTTAGCAAAGTAAACCGCTCGTTGAGCAAGTACGGCCACCACTAAGGGGCGGGAAACACCTTTTCAAAATAGAACTGTCGGGAGGGAGAAAACAAAAGAGCGACGCAAAACAAAAAAATGCAAGCAAGCCAGGAAAAGCAATCTATCCTAACCTATGTACAAATATTTACAAAGAAGAGCTCGAATGAGCTCAAGCCTGGAAGTAATACTTTAGGTGCTGCCCGTTGACCGGCAACGGGACGTTCTCACCAATTAAGGTCTTTAGGCAGAAGGCATTGTCTCCCAAAATCTCAGCTATTTGAAAGGGGCCAAGCCAAAGCTTGTCGAATTTGTTGTGTTCCCCTTTCTTTTCATGGGGCCTTGTCCCAATACAGGACCAAATCTTTAATTCTAAAGGCCTTGATCTTGGCTCGGCGGTCGAACCATCTCTTAACTACGCCTTGATGTTTGGCAAAATTTTCTATTGCATGGTCTCAGACTTCCTCTAAATGCAAGAGCTCAGCTAACCGAGCTTCTCTATGATCTCCTCCCTCATAAAAGTCATTGATGAACTGAAGAGTAGGAATCTTCAGATGGATAGGAAATATAAGTTCTAGGCCATAAACAAGGTGGAATGGGGTATCGCCAAGGGCAGCCTTATGGCGAGTGTGATCTGCCCAGAGGGAAAAACGAAGCTGGGTATGCCAGTCCTTGGGATTCCTATCTAGCAGTTTTTTGATTATGGTAATCAGGTTCTTATTTGTAGACTCAGCGAGGCCATTGCCTTGGGGGTAGTAATTAGATGAAAATTTAAGGGCAATCCCGTAGTCAAATGCCCAACTAGAAAATTTCAATGAAGCGAAAGCTGGTCCATTGTCACATACCAAAGCATAAGGACAACCAAAATGATTTAAAATGAAACTTTCTAAAAAATTAGTAACTACTTTAGTTGTGCATTTCTTACATACTATTGCTTCCATCCACCTAGTAAAGTAATCAGTAGCAGTAAGAATGTACCTGTGTCCTGCAGATGATGGAGGGCTTACCGGACCGATGAAGTCGAGACCCCATTGCGCAAACGGCCTTACCTCCAGCACAGGCTGCAGTGGGACAGCAGCATTCTTTTCCCTGGTGGCAGCGGTCTGGCATGTGTGACATGAGCGGACATGACAATGAGCATCCTTGAAGACGGTTGGCCATTAATATCCCACTCTTAATATTTGATGTGTCATGGAAGAACCAGAGCCATTGCCCTTGCCAAATTTATCATGGAACTCTTTCAAGACTCGATCTGCTTCTTCCTTACCAAGATATCTTAAATAAATACCTTCATGATTTTTCTTCTAGAGAATGGAACCTTGTAGCATGTAACCATTGCTTTTCAATCTAAGGGTCTGCTTTTGGACTCCTTGCAGGTGTGGTGGACACTTATGGTTCAGCAAATAATAGACAACATTCTAGTACCACTCTCTGAGGGAGACATCCTCAAGCTGGTACTGCTACACAGTGAGTTCGGGTCCAGCCTCTGCCACTGTCTCAGCAATCGTACGAGTGAGTGTCTATCCTCTCACTAGCTTCATTGGTTGAATCTCCATGTCATATTCTTGGAGCAGGGTGACCCATTTAGCTCTTCATTCGCCCAATTCATTTTGCATGAGCAGTGTTTTTACTACTAGGTCGGGGACAATGGCAAACATTTTATTGCGCAGGATGTAGTGTATAAATTTCTTCACCCCTCTGACGAGAGCATAGGCTTGTTTTTTAATGTTGTGATATCACAATTCAGCATCCTTCGGGGAGCACCCATAAAGGTGATCGGGTGCTCATTTCCTTTATCATCATTCTGGGTCAACATGCTGGCACAAGAATGTTCTAAAGCGAACGAGTAGATGTAGAAAGGTTTCAGATAATCTGGGCTGACTAACACAGGTGCCTTGGCAATGGCCCATTTGATTTCTTCGAAAGATTGTTTGGCATCGGGAGTCCACTCAACTTTGGCATCTTGTTTCAACATAGCATTGAGAGGTTTAACAATCTCTGCAAAACCCGTGATGAATTTCCAGACGAAGTTGATCTTTCCAAAGAAGGACTTTAACTCTTTCTTGCTGCCTGAGGGCAGGATTTTGAGTAAGGACTCGATACGTTCAGGGTCTATAGAGATTCCCTGTTCTGAAAGGACGTGCCTGAGCAACCTGCCTTTGGTCACACCAAAAATACATTTCTTAGGGTTAAGGGAAACCCCGAACTCCCTACACCTCTGAAATACCTTGCATAAATCAGAGACATGATCGCCCCGCCTCTTAGAAAACACGATCAAATAATCCATGTAGATGATTATGCACTTGTCAATCAGGTCCTTGAAGGTGGTATCCATGGCATGTTGGAAGGTAGTGCCGGTGTTGATGAGCCCAAAAGGCATCCTCCTGTACGCGAACATTCCCCACTTAGTGGTGAATGTCATTTTGTGACGATCTTCATACTATACCATCACCTGGTTATATCCAGAGTACCCATCGAGGAAAGACATCATCTGGGAGCCATTGACGATCTGCAGCACCTCATCCAATGAAGGCACTAGATAGTTGTCTTTCTCCGAGGTGTGGTTCAGATTGCGGAAATCTACACACAATCTAATCTCCCCATTCTTTTTTTTTATCGGGACCAAGTTGGACACCCACATAGAGTGTCTGACCAGAAAAATAATTCTTGCCGAGAGCAACTTCTGCACTTCTTCATAAATGATGGGTTCCAATAAGGCATTGATAGGGCGCTGCTGCTGGTGGAATGGCCTAACTTCTGTCTTAAGAGGGATGGTGTGCGTAATGATAGAAGTGTCATATTTTTTTAAATCTTCGTAGCTCCATGCCACCACGTCATGGTATTTCTACAACACATCCATAATTCCCTTCTTTTGCTCTGGCATGCACACCTTTTCGATAAATACATTCTTGATCTCCTCGGCTATCCCAAGGTTGTGGGCATCGCACTAGTTGCTTATGGCTTCCTTTTTTGCTTGCTGGTTCTGGTCTTTGATCTGGTCCAAGTCAAATATACATTCCAACTGAACTATGCCCCTAGGAATCATGTTGGTTTTGAGATTAATAACCCCCTCTATATCCCACTCGGCTTCTTGTGGATCGGCTTCGTCAATTATTTGGGTTGCGAAGACATCATAACTTGTGATGAATTCGAGAATATGTTTGTCATCATTGAAAACCTGAAAATGAGTGACATTATCCAGGACCGATGGCGTAGATGTCAGCTCAACTATGAATTTCTTGAGCCCAGATAAAGACAGGGGTTGCAAAGTGTTGGCCGTTTGAGCCAAAGCATCAGCTGTACGATTTTGAGTGCGGGGAATCAATTGTATATTGAATGCATCCAGGCCTTCTAAGAGATCTCAAACGCTATGCCTATAGTTTGCAAACCTCTTATCACAGCAGGAATACAACTTCCTAACTTGTTTAACTACAAGCTCAAAATCCCCAAAAATTTGTAGCACTTTCACATTTTTCTTCAAGGCCATGAGAAGGCCATGGACCAGGGCCTCATATTCTTCTACGTTATTGGTGCAATAGAACTGCAATCTGTGGGCAGCTAGAAAGGTCTTGCCTGTTGGACTAATGAGTTCGAACCCAGCTCCAGCTCCTTGCTTGGATTTAGATCCATCAAATCAGAGCATCCAGCATGTGGAAGATTCTTTATCTTCGGGTCCGATTAAGTTCTTGCTCCCTTTCAGCCAGGTGACCGGCTCTGTGATCTTAGGGGAATTTTCTAGCTCGATGTAGTGGTCAGTAGGTGGTTTTGTTGGCACCTCCTTTGGCGTTTCTATCTAAGGAGCAGCTGATTTTTTAACATGTTCAACTATCGTTTAACACAAGTAGCAATCAAAACTCGGAGTGGGAAGAATTGTGAACCTTGCACCAATTTGGCAACAAGAGATCCTATAAATTCATTCGAGCCCCCAAGCTAAGCTAATCCTTTGCGCACTTTTCCATGAACTCTTGGAAACCACTGAGTAGTCCCTAGTTGTCGTCCTTATCAGGTTCATCATCGGCTTCTATCAACATTTCTGTGTCTGGGGGCATTCATGTAGAATCGGTTGGAGGACTACACAACACTAGGAGCACTTCGTCAGCACATTCTTCCTAAAGTTCAACCTCATTTTGGCAAGCAAAGGGATAGTAATTGCCTAGTTTTTTCTCAACGAACAATACCTCGCTAAGATTGTTGTATTCCGTGATCATATACTTCATACGGGGTTCACAGTCAACACGGATTTGGTTTGGCAGTCCCTTCCAAGGTAGCCACATGTGGGAAAGGTCTGTGGCAGTATATACATTCAACGCCCTAGTGAATTCCCTCCCCAAGATGATTCCATATGCATCTAGAATGTCAGCCACTTGAATGTCAATGACTTGTATCCGTGGGTCTATAGCAATCTACATTGGGATACGGTTTATTTCTCCCACGATGTTGATCTTTGTTTTGTCTAGTTGGGTTACCTTCCTCCTTGAAAGGGTGGGAGTGATGTCAAGAGCCTTACATACCGCCAAAGGCATAACATTGGCAGACGCCCCTGAATCGAGCAGGTAGTTATACAAGTTCTTCCCGAATATCCTAATGGTGGTAAGGAAAGGGGGAGTTTCCAACCTTCCTTGGAAAATGCCCGTGAGCGTGTCCATGTGAGCTACCTAACCTTTGTTCTTATCACTGCCTATATCCTTGGTCTGCCTAAATGGCTGGTCTTTGGAAATCTGCCTATTACTCTGCTCTGGTTTCTTTTCAATTTGTTTACTTGCAGATTGATTCATGGGAACATCCTTCCTTTTCCCAGTATTCTCCTGTATCTTTGATTCTTGCCTAGGTTCTTCAAAGGTCACTCTCTTGGCTAACGTTTCCTGCATTGCCCCGGAGGATGGGGTCCCATTAAGAATACTAAAGAAGGCATGCCTGACAGCAGGGACTTTGAGTAATTCAAAGGCGGACAAACTGATTTTTACCTTCTTGAACTCTTCTGCTACATATTCACCCATTTGCTCAATTTCTGAACTAAAAGCTTGGCATATAGCAGAACTAGGAGGTTGGACTTTCGTTTGACTAGATGGATTTTGGGATTGGCCTTGAGGCTGATTTTGTGAATGGTTTTGAGACCCATTCTTGTTAAGGTATTGGGTAGGTATATGGGGGAGTCCAGGGTTGTTGCTAGCATCAAGGCGGGGTGGCGAAATTGTTCGGTGGAATAGAGGTCGTAAAGGGTCCACCCGCCTGTCTATTCCTAAGGAAGTAGGGAGTCAACCTTTGATGGAACATGTGGACCTCATCTACAAATGGCTCCTCTTCGTCTGTTGGACCATTATCTACTGAATCAAAAAGTTGAGCCAAAGTTTGTTCGTTACTTACCTCTTGTACTTCTTCACCCTCAACAGGAGCAGGCTCGACTTTGGGCTCATTGCGATCGCCTCGCAGAAACGGTGCTTGATTAACCATGAGATAGGAGGAATTATATGGCTCAGATGGGATGATGTCCCAATAGCCAGCATTTTCTACTACATTCTGCACTTCTACCTAGAATATTTCAGCAGTTATCTAGAATTTGGGGCAATCCAACTCGGAATGTCTGCTGGTTTTATGAATCCTGCACCATCCGAACAAGGCTGCTTCGGCAAGGTACACTCCACTAGTTGTCTTTTCGTTTCTTGTTAGTTGGTCGAAAGGCGTAGGGACACCTCTGTTATTGGGCCTAGTGTTCCACATACGATTATGCCTCTGAGAAGGCCTCCTTTCTGAATTTTGATTGACGTTTGGTCCCTTATCATAGTTCTACCTGGAGGAATTGCTTGCTTCTCGATTATCCCTACTGTTCCGATTAAGGTTGGCCTGGAAGTTACATTGGGAGGCATGTAACTGATTATTCTAATTTTTTAGGTGTGTCATTTCCATGGACATTTTCTTTATCATCTATGTCAGTTCCTCTAACTTGTCTTTCTCGGTCTCGTTCCCAAGTGACGACGCCAGATTTTGGAGAAAAGCGGGCGGGGCTGTCGGTTGATTCTGATAAGCTGGAGGGAATTTTGGTCCCGATAGGTACAATGGCGCCTAGGGCTACTGGGAATATGCCTGCTGTTGTGGAGCATACTGAGAATAATTATACTGTGGTTGAGGCTACAAATAGGAAGGCACAAGAAGTGCATAATTTAGTGGCTACCCTAGATGTGGGACCATAGGCAACTGAGGTACTTGATTCATAAAAGGGGTCTAGTGAGTGAACGCCTGGTTAAGCCCCTGAATCTGCATCGGGTCAGCTACTGGCCCCAAAGAAGGCAATGAGTCAGAGATATTCTATCCCAAGTCCGCACTGGCGATAACAGCCTCTGTATAGGCAGTCACCAGGGTAGTGAGTGGTGGGCTCATCCTTTTCACCAAAGTTGATGTAAGGTTGTCCAACGCTGCATAGTAGACCGGGAGGGCCGCAGCATCATTATGGAGGTACGGGTCCTGGAGCCTTATAAAAGCACGATGAAAGCAGTCATTGAAGGATCCAATAGGTTCATTTATCTCCCTCCGAATGGACATAAACTATTGATAGAGTTCTGAAGGACTAATGGGGATCTTGTATTTCTGTAGGAAGGTATCCTTCATTAAGTTCCATGAGGTAATGGATCCCCTCGGCAGGTTGATGTACCAATAGAAGGCTTCTTCCCCCAATGAGTGCGGAAAAAGGCAGCATGCAATGTCCTCATGATCAACTTGCATTTCGGTAATTGTTGTCTTGAATATTTTGATATGCTCCTCAGTTGTTCTTTGTAGGTCATGCAGATGGAATTTTGAACAAAAGCCCTCCAGATTCTTGGGCATAACATGGTAAGCGGAGAAATGTATCAGCGAAGGGTTATGTGCTAACCAAGCCATGGCGGGTGGCGGAGGTGGTACCTACTATTGGAAAATGGCAAGTTGGGGTTGCACCCACAAATAAATAGCAATCTGGGAATGCACTTCAGCTACGGCTGATTAGACTGTGCCCTGGGCTGGAAGGGCCGGGAGAGGAGCAATCCCCTGGCTGCTAAAGACAGGAGGTCCAAATGCAGTTTGGGATGGTTGGGTGGAAGACGAAGGCCAGCCAAATGAAGGTGAGGGTGGAATGGAAGTGGGTGGAATGGAGGAAGAGGAAGAGGGAACGCTATTTCCCTTAACTCGATTCGCCCTTGTAGCAGGCTGCAATTCTTCAAATTCTCCCTTGTTTGGTGTTAACTGTAGAACTCTTTGAAATCTTTCTACAGAGAACGATCTGATTTGATCCAGCTTCACTTTTAACCCTTAGCTTTGTATTCCCAATGTGGCCCTCCTTCTAGCACCAGTTCTGTTGATGGCATTAGGAGGAGGAGGGCATAAAATGAATCACTTCCAACCTTCAGCTTTTTATTCCCAACGTGTCAGCCCTCCTTCTAGCGCCAATTTTGTTGATGTGTTTTTTATGCACTTCTCAACATAGGCAGTGCATAGGTGCACTACCTCTCTTGAAAGAAAATCTTTCACAATCAGATTGCAAAACCCTATCCCAAGGTCTCTAATGTCAGGTTTTGACAGTACTTGGAATATCTCAGTTGTTCGATGTGATTTTCTGGAATCACAAAGTGGTATTACGTAAGAATTACAAAGCATAGGAAGTTGGATCTTGAAACAAAGTTCTTAAGATGGGAGAGTTGTTATGCATTTGCTGTAGGTTCAAACAGCAGTCTTGAACTCCATTTTGTTATGAGATTTGGCTTTACAATGTGCAATGAACCTTAGCATAGGTTACTCAATAAAAAAGGGAAAAAGGACAGGGGAGAGAGAGTTCCTAGATCTGCAACTAAATGTGAACAGTGATGATGGAGTTCCTGCAATGGACAGCTTCTTGAAACAATATTCCACTTAACCAGAAATCTCACAGTATCGTGGAACTTGTGCTATCTTCTAAGGTCTGCAAATGTTTTGTCTTTCATTCACCATGTACATGCACGAACAAAGATAAAAATTTTGGAGCAGCTTTGAATTCAAGCCCAGACTAATTTACATAGCTATCTACTATCAGCAAATAGCAAAAAGTATGGACAGAGAAGTCATCAACACAGCAGGAATTTTTCATGATCACAGGACACCATTCCTAAAATCTACCAAAGCAAAAAAATAGCTAACTAGAACAGCAATAAAACCTAAGTTAAACATCTCACAATAGAGATTGAATCAAGCAACATGTGAGAAACTCATAAAATGCACCAAGTCAATGTCTTTTCCTTATAAATTTCTGCAGCATGTCTTTACAACAACTCAACTCTCTTTGCAAATGAGAGGCAAGCCCCTATTTATAGTGCTCCAAAAGTCAAATGAATGGCCAAGATTAATTCTTATTGTGTGGCCAAGATTCATTACAAAATAGGGTTTCACCTACCCCCAATATGTCACAATTTAAAATTGCATTCTGTCATTTTCCCTATTTTGTCTTCTAGTGACGGCACTGTAGCACTTTGTCCTTTAGCTAATTGTTGTTTTATTGTAGCTACTCTTTAGGGAGCTTTTCATCCTTCACAGGGTTTTCTTCTTGCCTTCTTGATGCTGTGTATTCTATGAACTTGAGGATGACTGCCTGGAGCTTGTCTATTTCAACGATCATATCGCAACACTTGGTAGCTCCATTCTTTCGCATTATCTTCCAGCTTTTTCCAATCCTCATCATATTTTGGGCCTTGGTCCCTGAATAGCTCTGATTGATTGAAGGCACGGGCAGCAAAACTCAGGAATTCCACCGTGATTTCACCAGACATTTCGTCCTCCATCTTCTTCTAGAAGTAGGGCTTCACCTTTTCTGGATCCATTTGCACTACAGGCATATCATATTTTGTCATCATCTTGAGATAACGGGCGCATTTCGCTCTGATGTCTTTGATCCATTCGATATCCGGATCCATTTTACTTATTATTTGTTCCAGCCTTTCCTTCCAGTTGTCAAAGTCTCGCCACCATACATCCATTAGCCAGTGATCGTCTTTCTTAAATGCAAGCTCCCTTTCCCACGTGGCTTCTGGCAATTGAAGGATAGCCTCGATCCTTGGGAAGGTGGAGTCGTATACTGTAGGGAAGTCAGTGCATATCTTCTTTGTGCCCTCCAAAGATTGTTGCAGGTCCAAGAACTTGTTGGCTATCCGAACAGCCAAGCCAATTCCCATGTTTCCGACGTATAAGACTTGTCGGAACCAGTCCTCTGTAGTCTTTTCCAAGTTCTTCCTTCTGTTCATCTTGTCGATTTGTTCTTTGGACAGTAGCTGGGGCGTGGTCATGGACGTGGTAGGCAGGTCATCCATTGATGACCACTGCTGAATGTAATCTATTAAAGCAGCCACCTGTGCCTTGAGCTCGTCCTTTGAAATCTTGTCCTACCTTATCAAATGTACCACCGTGGCCACTAACTCCTCAAGATGCCCCACCTTCTGTTCTCTGGTGGCGGTCCCTAGATCCATGGTGGAGATGTAAGTTATTCCTTCCTAACCCACCACAGGCGTGGCTACCTGCACAGCTCGAGACCCAGAAGTATCCATCGTCACCTTGGATCGGACCTTAAGCTTCTTTTCCTTCTTTGTTGCGATTTGAGCTCGGGCTAAGATGGCTTCTAGTTTTTCCCTTGGGTCCTTTAATACGGGAGCTCTTCTCTCAAGCTATTTTTCCAACCATTCTGGTACGGCATATTTTCCCTTAGGTGAATCATGGCCACCCTCGCCTCTCTCGATTAAGGCCAAGGTTTTCACTCTCGTATCTTCTGGGGACTTTTCTTTCTCCTTAACAGCATCTCCTTCTTCTTCATCGAAGTCTTGGATAAACATAATGCGCTTAATAGGAGGCCTGGTAAATGGTTGTTGCATGGGACTCTCCTTTCATGATGTCTCTTCCTTTTTCTTTTCCTCAGCACGCTCAACTTCATGCACAGGTTCCTTGGAGTGCTCGACTTCGGGGCTCTTGACAACTTGGGTTCCACCCTTAGGTAAATCTTCTTGCTACTTTTTTTCCTTCCCAATGGGCGACCTTTCTGCCTCAGTTTCAGTTCCCTTCGGCTATTGGGCCAGCACTTCTTCAAGATCATCGTTAAAGGCCTACACAATTACCTTGCCACTAGTGTTATCTTCCTCATCCCCACTCTTCAAGGAACCAGTTTCCTCTTCCTCATAAGCCACCCTGTCAATAGTTTGGTGTTCGTACTCCGGGTGTTTGTGGTATTCATCGGCTTCCTCCTCAAAGGGCTTCGAGGCTTCCCACTCTATTTCTTCCCACTCCTTAGAGATTAGCATGGTGGCCTCCATAGCTGGTGGACTCCATCGCTGGTTGCAAAGGCTAAGCAAGATGGTGACTGCAAGGGCTACTTGAAGATGGGATCCATTAGGATTTGGGAGAGCTCGTGGGGAAGATTCTACATATGTCTTGAGAGAGCCTCGCATGGTGGAAGTGGGAATAGGTGCTATTATTGTCACCAAAGGGAGTGATGTGGTTGGTGACATGGCAGCGGAGGAAGGGGGAGGAGTCATGGCAGAGGAGTCAATTATAATCATAGGCTCAGTCGGGGGCGAAGGGGCAAGATGGACGGAAATGTCCATAGCCAGTGGGGATGTGGCAAT
>VDFB02341091.1:0-10958 GCA_007258455.2 Sequoia sempervirens | reverse complement strand
AAATATTTATTTTCTTCGGTTTCCTTCCTGGGGTTTTAATACACAGTTGTTTGATCAACTGATTCAACTCAAGAATTTCCTTTATGGCTTGCAACAAAGGGACCTCTATTTGCAATTGTTTGATTTCCTAAATCAATGTAGTTTTAGAGGTCAAAGTCATTTCTAAAGTATCTTTCAAAATTATCGGTTTCAGACACTCTGGAAATGGTACTTATGTTTCTGTTTTGGAAGGTTATCCTTACTAGATTTAGTCTTAAACTGGCCTTCCTCCTCCCGAGGTAAGTCAATAGCTCCTATTGTTGAAGGAGGTCCAATATTATTTACAAGGCTCGTATAATTGGATAGAGCATCCTTCTCAAGATATTGAGAAATAGGGTCATCTACTACTTCTTCAAGTGTAGGCAATTGAAGTGTTTGACCCAAACGTAACTAAACATTTCCACAATGAATTGCATTAAGTCCTATGACATTATCTTTTTTAGTTGTATATACCAGAGTACTCTATCGGGGTATGTCCAAGATCATAATGGAAAAAATAGGCCCTTCAGTGGCAAAAAATTTAGAAAAATTAGAGTTAGGCAACTTGACGTTAAAAATTGAATAAGTTATCTATATTATTTCAAAAATATGTAAGAATATAATCTGTAGCAAATTGAATGTAGTTTCTAAACTACTAGGTTTTTTAAAAAAATAAAAAAATCTATTTGGTGAAAATTTGAAATTTCAATGTAGTAGTACTTAAATTTTAGGAAAAAAATAAGAAGTAGGTGTCTGTCTGACCACCCTAACCACAATAAAATGATAATATTTTTTTATAATATTTTAGATATAAGTAGAGGACTCAAGCGTAGATGTGATCCATATTTTTTGTAATTTTTTCCCAAGTAAATAATTAATTATAAATTTTTTATTACAACTTTTAAAAAATATAAAAACTCTGTATGTCCTAATTCACCTTAACTTGGTCAAACTTCATGAAATTCAATTTTTATTCTCTTTAATCCTATAGTACATGAAGCATAGAATGTGACACATGTTTTATCATACAGCCGGCTGACAGGCTTTTGAATCAACGTTAAACACACTCGCGATTCATCGCATAGAGAGCTCAGCGATATGAGAAATATTGCAGACTCAATCGTGAGTGAAGAGTGGTTAGCGTTAGATAGTGACGCTCAGTGGGGTTTAGAAAATAATAATGTTAGGGGTTCGGTAAGGAGACACTGACAACAAAGAACACGACTGCAAACTAAAGACGAAAGATATAAAACCAATCATCTATGTTTTAATATGTTGGTGTCAAGATAGGGTTGGTTGAAGATGGAGGATAAAATTCAGCATCCCAATGGAATTTGTGTCGGAAAAAATAAATATAGTAAGTATATATTAATATAATGCCAATATTAAAATAATATGATGGGGAAAATTAGAATAATATCTAAATCAGACAATAAGGGTATATTAATAACAAAGAGGGTAAGAACAAAATGAAAAGGAAAGGAAAAATACTTGAAAGAAGATGTGGTAGAGAAAAATAACAAATCAATATAGGTGAAGAAGTCGAAGAGAAGAAGAAAAAGATAACCTATGGTAACCAAACACCTGACTGGCGTACTCTCTTATTTTTAGTTATTTTCTCGGTGCTCTTGTTTTTTCCTTCTTCTCTTGCTCGGCTCTTTTTTGTGTTCACCCCCCTTTTATATTTGATTTGATTTGATTTTATTTTTTTCTCTACCTTTTATCTTCTCAAAGTATTTTTTTCCTTCCTTTTTTTCATTTTGTTTCTTACCCTCTTTTGTTATTAATATACCCTTATTGTCACAATTTCGTTATTGTTGCAATTTTTTTCCCATCACTATTATTTTAATATTAGCATTTAATATTAATATACTTACTATATTTATTTTTTCCATTTTTTTTAAATTTCTCTTTGGTTTCATGCTGGATTTTTTATCCTCCATCTTTATTATTATATCTTGACACCAACAAAAATATTAAAACATAGATAGTTGGTTTTTGTCTTTTCGTCTTTCTCATTGGTTTGCATTTCTTTGTAGGGTCATTGGTCTTTTATTTGTCAATTGTCTCCTTTACTTTTTAATTTCTTTATTATTATTTTTCTAGCTTACCCTCCCTTGGGCCTTGTGCCTCCTATCCCTCTAACATTCTTCTGCCTCTTTTTATACCTGTTAGGTCTGCAACAATTTCTCATATCCTTGAGCTCTCTATCCTGATGATGGATCACAGAGTGTGATTTGAAACGTTGATTCAAAAAAGCTTACACAATCGAATCCAGAAACAACTATTCATACTCTTATGGATTGTGGAAATCTAATGACTTTGACATGTTTTGGATTCAAAAATGTGATACCATTTGAAAACTATAGATGTTTTTCAATCACCTATCAATCAAGACTTTAGTCATAATTCAAATAGAAAATGAATAATAATTACTTATTAAATTCAAATTAAAGAATAATTTATATTGATGGAAAGCTGAGAATCCCCTTTAAAAACTCTTTTCATTTCATCAATTTTGGGTTAAAAAAATTCATCAACCAAATACCCATCATATTGCCACTTTTTGGCCCATCATGATCTTGCACATACCCGTCGATTGTTCTTAGGATTGGGAAGTGGTTGTGCCAAAAGTTGAGGTTGATTTATCTGATCATTCAGAGGAGGATTCTAAGGTGGCAGTAACAGATTCTGTTGTTGGTTCCTCCTAGGACCAATATAAAACTGATTTTGATCTTGGTTCCATTGGGGAGCAGTATTTTGGGGGTACCATTGTTGTTGTGACTGATTTGGCCATTATTGAGTTCCCCATGATTGATTTTCCCATTTAGGAGGTCCCCAATAAGGAGTCTGCCAATTAGGTTGTGGAGATAAGGGTTGATTCCAAGATGGAGTCCATTGATTACCAACCCAATTATTTTGTGGTCTCCATGCAGGATTGGAATTCTGCCCATATGAAAAATTACCTCCTTGTTGTTGGTTTAGCACGTTTATTTCTTCTTCAACCTGAGCAATTTTTTTCTTCGTATTCTTAAGATCAGAAAGAAGCTCACACTAATTGGTAGGATGATTTTCCTTACAGAGTTGACAAACATTGACCTTATCTAAAGGAAACTCATGTAAAAGGTGTTTATTTCGACACCTAGGACAATAGATTGACAAAGTCTCAGAGTTACATGTCTTTGCTTGTATACCATCCAATGTAGTGTTCAATTGAACAAATATGTTTGTTTTGAGATTTTCTATTTCTTCTCGAAGCTTTCCTAATTCGTTAGTTCCTCTGAAAAGATTAGTTTTATGGATTCCTACATGAGTACGTGACAAATTATGACATAAATCACATATGTCCTCAAGGGCTAACTGAGACATGTCACCTTTTCCCATCAGATCAAGACTTCTTCTTGCATCATCATCGAGTCCCTTAAGAAATATAGTCTTGAGAATCTAAATATTAATAGTTGTTTCTCCACAGTGTTTAGACAAGAAAAGAAACCTGTCAAGATAGTCCTCTAGGCTTTCATCCTCATTCTGCCTAAGTTTAAACAACTCCTCCTTATGATCACTTACCCTATAGTAACTCTGATATTTATGCAAGAAAACCATGTCCATTTCCTCCCAAGATGTTATACTTCTAGTTGGGAGTCCCATAAACCAACACATGGCTGAATCCTTCAAAGTAGAAGGAAAAAACTTTAGTTTCTGATTATCATTTTTATAATCATAGGATTGACAAAGGACCTTGAATTCAAAAAGAAATTTATCTGGGTCCTCCGAGGACAAGCCACAAAAGGTTGGAAGGAAGGCTGGAGAGATGTTTTTCATCGTGGTATCATCATCTACATCTAGAGTAATAGGATAAGTGAACGTATGAGGTGGTGGAAGATCATTATTACAATTGGAATCATTCTAGTTAGCTTCAACCCTACGGTCTCCCATGATGTTCAGAGGAATACATTCCTCAAGAACAATTTCCTCAACAACTAGTTGTTCTACTATATGATCTTCTGGAAAATAGTTAAAAGCCTCAGGTGGGTTTGGCCTAAGTTGGTCTTCAACAGAATGGTCATCTGAGCCTTGGGCCTCCTTGTGTATGATTGGAATGTATTTTGGGGGGGTCTTTGGTATAAATTGTCCATGAGGGCCTCTTTTCCTGACCATGTAGAAAAGGAAGCCAAAGATAATATTTTTGTTTATTTTTTTAACCTAAAAGAGGTATTTGAGGCATCTTCTATTAACACTCGAGCAAGAAATCTAAAGGCTCCCTAGCAACGGTGCCAAAAAGTGATAGGCTATTGTTAGATCCCATTACTTTAGAAGATTAAATTCAATATGTCAACCACATAGTGTTCAAGGCAATTTGCAATAGAAGAAGTCTATACTATCTCCCCTAGATTTTATAACTTCTTATAGCAACTAATATTAATTCTAACCTAAGGTCATCTAACTAAGAAATTGTAAAACAGTTTATCCTAAAGAAAGAAGGAAATATTCAAAACTAAAAAGCATAGAAAAAGTAATTTAGAAAGCATGACAACTAAGTTAATGAGTATAGAAACAACTAAACTAAAGAACTGGTAACCTACAGAAGTAGAAAAACTTATAAACAATTCATTAAACATCCTCCCTATTTGACAAAGATTCTAACAGTTAAAAATGAAAAACTACGGAAGTGAAAGACAAAAAGTACATCAAAACTTAGATTTCACAACAAAAAACTCAATAATTCTCTACAAAATAACAATGTAATAAAGGAAAACACTTATCTTCTTAAGTTATCTCCCCTCGAGTGGCCAGCTTGCAGGTTATCACATTTTTTGTCATCTCACATCCACAATTAATTCAAAAATGCTTCTATCAACCATAATTATTATCCATAACTCATAACTCAAAAATTTAATATGATAATCTCTTTATTCATAAGCTCAGAATATATTGACAACATAACATTACTTTTGTCACTATATATTTTGCTTCTGGAGATTACGTCTTTTATAGAAAAACTCTAACCAAATCCTATATTTCAAATGGTATAGATAACCATTGAAAAATTCTATAACAGATCTACGAATAACTTGTATGTCTTTAAAACCCATTACAATAGTGTTAAAGAGGATCAAGTTGAGCCATGAAGTTTTTGACTTAAAGCATAACATAAATTAAGACTTAAAGAGTAACTATATCTTCGGTCCATCACCCTCAAGTTTTGGAGCATGTTTCTAGCACACACCTTCAACCTGTTCTAGAGCACGTGTTAGCTGAATGCTTCTAATCTGTAACTTGATGACTGATTATTATCCTACAAAAAACTTAAAATAACCCATTAAATTTGTATTGGAAAAATACTTCAATAAATCAAAATAAATAAAGTTTGTACAATTTCTCTTTAAAAGTTAAGAAATTATTTCTCCTAAAATTTAATTAATTGGCAGAGGATAGGGATTTTGCATATATGAAATAGGTCTTTATGGTATTACGATAAGGTTATTTTTACCTCATCACATGGAAATCTACATATCATACTTCATTATTACCGGAAATTAAGTCTCCACATGCGCACAGATCAATTTGATTGCATTTGCAAAGAGCGGATCATTAATGCCCAATGGTTGTAGAGTGAAATGACTATCACATGCCTGTTTATGAATTTTGAATGTAAACTATTGATCTCTTGATGAGATGGTCGATCAAACGGCTCACTTTGGGCTAACTAGGCTTGAATTCCAATAGTACTTCGTTCATTGATCTCTAGCCAATAGTGTTGATCCAAATCAGATGGAAACTCACCTGTCAGTAGGTTTAATCTATCTCAAGAACTTGGTGGATTAATCCACATGTCGGGATCTCACTGATTTCATAGCCTTTAATGAGCACTCACTTTTCCCTTGTGGGCTAGTGGGGAATGGCAGAGATTGTTCCCAACACTTAATCTTTGTTGTCGGTTCAAAACCAAGGGCAGTGAGCCAAATAATAGAGATCATGCACATGTCTATATAAGGACACACATCTTCATCTCATTGTCCTTACACTGCATAACTAGTCAAAATTTACCATCTGTGAGTTGGTGGGGTACAACAAGGATCCTTTCCCACGTTCTCGAATCTCTAGACCTACACACATGGTAAGGTTAGCATTAAATAAGAGGTCATTGTTAGGCTGATGACTATTTGACCCTCATAGAAGAATGACTTAAGCTAAAGTCATTTGGTAAATATTAAAACCTAACTTTAGGAAGGAATTAAGGTCGACGACCAACTGGATGATCGGTGCTCTAAACCAAAAGGGGTCAGTGGGAAGACGCATATGATGGCTCAAGTGATAACTTAGAGAATGGGAAACCGACAAGGCAAGTCAACATGAAAATAGAAGGATAGAGGGTATTCAAAGACAAAATCCTATCCAAACCATGGGGATAATTGTTTAATGTGCAAACAAAATACATGGGACCCTCAGATACAACAAGATTTTGGGAAGCTCCATTAGTGGCTCATGCTCGAGGATGTATACCCCCAGTGGGTATAGCGAGAATCCAGATCTCAGGTTGAAGCAGATGAGGGTAGAAGACCAAAACCCAGGAGCTTTCCCAGACAAGGCAAGCACAAACAAGAAAAACCAAACACACTAGACCAACCTATGTACACCATTCACAGAATATACATTGTAATTCATTTCCATGAAAATCCACTTTTGAACACTTGGCTTTGATCCATAAACTAGAGGCCCCTTGCCCCCAAAATTCAGGATCAATTCTCCCCTCTATCAAATACTTTGTCCTGCTCTATTGGAAGTGGGTCCACATGGACACTATGCAATTCTAGACAGTTAACATCGTCATAATTGAGACCATTTATTGATGTAATGCTACCCCATTCATCAACCTTCTCCACGATAGGCTCATCAAATTGAAATGAAAAAATAAAACCCTCATATTACACACAGTCATGAAGTGTAGGATCGCATCCCATTTTTTCATCAAATTTGAAAATCTCATAAACACTTTGGCTCACACCTAGCCAATTTTTTACAAAATTAGGGAAAAGAAACATAGAATCAAGCATACCTTCCATCTGCTTGTCACAAGTATTTTCCTCATGAGATGAAATAAGTTCCATAATTAGATCCATAAGATAGGGAACATTTGCAAAAAACTCCAATGCAGCTTCATATTGATTAACATCATTCCTCTGGTTGTCCATACCTTTGAATTTCTCTTAATGGGGAGCAAACAATCCTGTAACATTAACATATTTCGTAGAATCATCAAATAATTACTTCTCCTCAACATGAAATGATGTTTCCTGAGTATCCAAGCATTGATCCTGATTTGACTTTTGGTCACCCAAGAGTGGAATTACTTTTATCTTAAGGAAGATACCATCATGTGGAACATGAGTAGTTGACACTTCAACCATATTTTCAAGCACATGGTTAGTTACCATAGGGAAATCAGCATAATCATCTACATCCACTTTGATAGCAATACTACATTCAAATCTACCATCACAGTCCTAAAATTTTTCATCATGTAAGTCATTATCACATTTAGATGTCAACAAGTCTGAGTCATCCTCTTGATGCTTGTCAGGTACAATTTTCTTAACCACATGTTGGTAAACTAATTCACTAGTGTTTTTGTCACCACATCTTTCATTCAGTTAGGAAACTATGAAGTTTGACATCTTCAAACGTAAAGTTACCTACCCTAGTATCACCTTGACTCTTGTTTGTACCATCCACAAGACATGCACTAGTAATACTTGCTAAGTGCTCATCCTCATTCTCTTCAAAAAGAGGATTACTTCTTCACCAATAGGAATCATCATTTATGACCTCACTGTCCAATTTAGGTTCATCAAATAAAGGATTTTTCCATACCTTGATGATGGTCACATGTACCTCATCTTTCTCAGTGTCAGAATTCCAATAATTTTGATCATCAGTGCATTCAAAATTAGTGTAATCACTTGAAGAGCATAGATAAACATTTTCAATATCCTCCTCATCATTTGCACTCATAACAATTGATCTACATTTAGAGAATTCTTCACATGAAGAGAATTTCTCACTTCATAGGAAACACACCCCTTCAAGGTTGTTAACATACCCTCTACTAGAAGCAAGAGATTCCATCTCCATTTCATAAGAATAATCATATTCAATAGAACATCGACCAAGCTCAATCTCATCCCTTTGATTCCTCATTTGTGCCATATAATTGAGACCCAGTGCATTCCCATCACTTATTGATGCATCATTATTCCTGGCTAAATCAATTTATGATGTTTCACCATGTACCTCTTGTATTTTCTCATAGCGTATGACATCCCAATGAAGATAATTAGGTATTATTTCCTTTTCCTCACACTTTGTATCTTCATCCTCATCATTACTACATGAATTTGCTTCTATGTTTCTTGTAAAATGACAACATTCAACAATCAGTTGTTTAGACTGTGATACTTCCCCTTCATCTGCCATTCTTAGCCTTTGATTCTCCTCACTATGGTAACTATTTCCCCCATTCTAGGAAACAACTAGGGGAATATGACTATGCTCAATATCTTCTACAGTGTTTATCCAATCTGCTACTTGATCAAGACTATGAGGCTTCATATTTCTTGGCCATTGGCTTGATTCTAATCTGTAAGCTTCACAAAATAAATCAATGCACATTAAATCATTAGGTCTAATACTCTAGGGTATCTCCATCAGAACATCTAATAATCTTGAAAACAAGTCATATGGTGACTCATTTACATTTCTTCTCATCTCATACAACTTTCTAATAGAGAGAATTAATTCAGCCCTTCCCGATCCTGGTTGGTATGAGGTCGATGCTTGCTCCTATTCCACATCTAATAGAAGTAATGTAGATGTAACATCTATGGGATCCTTTTCTTGACAAACACTTCTACTTCCTAAATAGTTTGGCTCAATAGTCTAAATTCTATTAGAGCTAGATCCTCGCTAGTAATCATAGGTCCCCTCATGATTGAGTACTTCAAACTATTCTCAATATTCACAGCCTCTTGGTAAGCTTTTTGTAAGGTAGCATGCTCTTTATCCCTTAACAAGAAGCTCATATTTCTATCAAATTCTCCCAAATATACAATCAAACATTCTACATTGTTTTGCCTCATCTCTTTATGAATTTCCCTTATGACCTTTGAAAATATAAGGTTGAAAGCAAGGATCAAAATTCCCCACATGTTGATTCTATAGTAACACGTTGAAACAGGGAAACCACAATTGCAACAGCCACCGCAAAGGGAAGAGTAAAATGCCACCAAAATTTCCCTCAACCGCTAGGTAAGCAACCAATCCAACGTTCATATTGCCATGAGAGCGCACAGTCAGCATCAACCACGTCAAAAATACCAGCCATGTCCGCAGAGAAAAGCATGTTGGCAAGAGGCACTATAAATATACTTTGGTGTTTTCATTGATGACAACTCTAGTCAGTGATTGGATCCACGCATCAGCATTTA
The DNA here is from genome assembly GCA_007258455.2 of Sequoia sempervirens. Taxonomy (NCBI): domain Eukaryota; kingdom Viridiplantae; phylum Streptophyta; class Pinopsida; order Cupressales; family Cupressaceae; genus Sequoia; species Sequoia sempervirens. Next base: position 1,455 of record VDFB02341091.1, on the reverse strand, counting down.
CTCCTACTGGTAAACAGTTTGAGGATAGTTGAAAGGAAGAACAAAGCATTCATCAGTTTTGTGTTCGTCGATTCACATACAATTTTTTTGTCATTATTTTGAGTTTTGGATCTTATGGGAGGTTAATCAATATATTTCTTGTGTTGTCCAAAAATATTAGTTCTTTGTATCAAGTCGTATGCAAGTTTGGAGATTTGATTGGATTTTTTTTTATTAGTGTTTTGTGGCTGACCCAAATGATTTTAAGTGTTGTGGATATTCAAGGAGTGCTCACTCAATTTTTTTGTGTTTGATCATCTTGATTTGGGTCCAAGCTAAGTTGAGACCGATCATTGTGGATGCACATTGAATATTATTGATTTGAGCCAACAGCTGTAAATGTTCTTAAGTTTTATTGGAGTCGACTGGTTGCGATTAAATTCTTAGTCATGAATATTTATAAATGTTCAATTATATCATTTTGTGTGTGTAGAAGGTGTGTCAATGTTTTTTGTGAATATCAAAAGGGTGATTGAGTGATTTATGCACAGTTTCACTTGTGCGTTAAATATTTTGTGGTGCAAGTTAGAGCAGAGCAGAGCAGAAGTGCAGAATCAGTCAGAAGGACAAAAGATCATCTATTGAGCCTAACTAGAACTGTAATCAAGCATTTGTAGATGCTACTCTCTTAGTTCATTCTCTTGGATCTAATCCAAATCTTTGTAAGGTAGTGGGCCTTTCTATTTTGAGCAGTGAGATCTAAGTTGTGAGCCTTAATGCAAGCACATTCCCATATTGTAAACTTTTTGAGTATAATCAGATTATATTGTGGATTGGCCATGATCCACTATGGTTTTTCCCCTAACATGGTTTCCACATAAAAAATCCTTGTTTTATGGTGTTGTGGTTGTTTTCTTTCTATTTCTGCATATTTCTCTTGGTTGAATGTTTTAAGTGGGTTAAAGATAAAAATAATAATATTTTTTTTGCAAAACACTGATTCACCCCCCCTCTTAGTGTTGCTTGTTTCCAACAATTGGTATCAGAGCAAGTTCCTCAAAAGAATTCTAATAGCTTGGGGAGGTCTTGGAAATTATTTTCAATGGATACAAGCAGTCTTCAAGAACAACTTTTGGTGGACCTGGATGATCTTGACCAGTCAAAATTTGAGAACCAGGAGAACCAGGAACTATAGGAAAATCTTTAGAATGTAGAGAAATTCATTCAGTCATTGAAAGACAAAATCAATGAATCAAGAGAGAAAAGAAATGAATTGTGTGATCAACATAAGAAAAAGAATAGAAGCATGGAAGATGAACAACAAAGTGATGCCTTGAAGGATAAAATAGAAGAATGTGAAAGGTTTTCTAAAGAAAATGTTGCCCTGAAGCGTGAGATGGAATCTATCATGATGAAAATGACCAAGGAGATTGAAGATAGAAAGAAGAATGAAGAAAAGCTTGCTCAATCCTTGAA